>ML242841.1:63419-89793 GCA_005239495.1 Nicotiana undulata
CCCCTCCCTGTTCTGCATGTTTAAATTGGGGACTACAGACGTATTCTTGGAGACCCCTCCCCGCCTATACTGCATATTTATTTTGGGACTACTGACGTATTTTGGTAGATCTCCCCATGCACTTCATAATCTTTTGGAACTACGGGATGATATCCCGGGAGATTCCACTTTGTGATACGTTGTGCTGAGTAGAGGGCTCCCTTTACTGTCTTATTTTAGATTATTTTCTTTAACTTCTTACTACAGAAATTACTTCTTTTTCGTACTATTTAAATTGATTTTTTAGAAATCCAGTAGGGCCTTAACCTGACCTCGTCACTACTTGACTGGTGTTAGGCTTGGCACTTACTGGTACCAAATGTGGTGTACTCATGCCCTTTCCTGCACATGTTTTTTCGTGTGCAGATCCAGGAACGAGTCATCCTTCACGTGTCTAGTCGTTGCAGCTGTTACCAGGAGACCGTAAGGTATTTCTGCCCCGTACGCAGAATCATCCGAGTCACCTTCCAGTCTATCTTATAGAGATATTTATTATGTACTTTCCGGTTTTTGTTTTGAGCTACAATAGTATATAAGCTTGTGACTGTATTGTGACAATCCGGGTCTTGGGGTATATTTGTACACGCCGAGCGACGTTGTTATGCTTATTTAGACTTTTCCTTTCCTGTCTTTAATTTTATCGCATTTAATTAAGTTTTATCCGCAAATTTAGGCTTACCTAGTCCTAGAGTCTAGGTGCCGTCACGATACCTTTCGGAGGGTAAATCGGTCGTGACAGTAAAGTAAATTATTTTTTGTCATATTTACTTTGTTTACCCTTAAAATTGGATAACAACTAAACTTGTAAGTGGTTTTAAGGACACGTAATTTCGCCTAGTACCAATTGATAAATACGATGATTAATGATAGAAACTAACAGTAAAATAAAGCAAACCAGTATTAATGCAATTCAGCCCTCGAACCGGCTGAGAATAAAATTATGAAATAAACTGATGAACAAGAGAGTATAAGAGAGAAAAAGAGTATTGTATTTCTTTGATATGTGAAAGTTAGATGATTACAAATAATTAGAACCCCTCGTTTATACAGTAGAGGAATTCCACTTATGGTATAATTCTAATTACATAAGGAAATCCCATGATTAGATAAATAACCATCCTTGATTTGATTTGTTCCGACATTTTCGCCACGATCCCCGACTAGTAACGGATATCTCGGCTTTCTGTTACTATGCCATCTTCGATTTTGCTCGATGTCTATCCCGTTTGGTCTCGATCATCACTGGTTTCGATCTCGACTAGTACTTCGAATCCTGAGCTCGGTACCTTATCATCATGTCTCGGTCTGATATAATACGGGGCCGATCCTCGATCCATCACCCCGGTCTTGTTAATCAATAAAATTGGGTGGGCTCGGTTTTGACCGTATACAGATAGTCCCCTCATTTTTTGGTGTGTTACGACAAGAAATGAATTGAGTCTTCGATCTTTACCCTGATTTGTCATGACTTCATCACCGTGACATAAGCGATAAAGGTGATCGAAACGTACAGTCGGTACAGTTCTCCATGTTTTTAATGTGTGTCAGTTGACGGTCGGCCACTAGCAACTTTGAACCGTCACCGTGAAACCCATAAATATGCGTTTTTCCATTCTTTCAAACTTTACTTTCAATCTCTTCTGCTCTAATATTCAAAGCTCTCTGCATCATTCAAGTTTTTCATCTGCAAATCTTCAAGTTTCATTGTTAATCCCTTCTTAAAACACCAAATATTATCATCTTTATGCTTCTTTCAACCCACAAACCAAATGTCAAAGATGCCAAAGATTGTACCACAAAAAGAAACCGCTTCATCATCTCGGCGGGACGGCAAAACACCGGTAGAGCCAAACCCTGAGGAGTGTGTTCCTAGGGGGTGCGTCATCAGTTATGATTTTAAGATCGAGAAAACCTTGTCGGTCCCCGATCAGTACGAGCCGGTATCGAGATACATATGCTCGATATCTGATAATTTCCTCAAACAAGTGAAGAAATATTGCAACTGGAAAAACAAGGAAGTCGGGATACCGGCTCTTGAAGAAGATATCATTACCCACGTGGAAGGGTTCTTGAGTGTTTACACTTACCCTTTTACGCTAGGTCCCCCCGATCAAGTCATAGTGGACTTCTGCAGAAAGTACCATGTGACCCTTGGACAAATCCACCCCTCCTTCTAGAGGATCGTAATATTGCTCCAATTTTTTGTGAGCAAGATCGAAGGGCTCCCTTTCACCCTCGATCACTTTATAAGTCTGTATAGCCCCCAACTCTACCGAGGTGGGCTAATAAAGCTTCAGCGCCGAGCTACTGAGGCACTTATTTTGAGCCTAGATGAGAACAAAAATCGAGGCTAGATGGGTCGGTTATCCGAATGAGGACCTCAGACCTGATTTCGGTAGAGAGCATGTCGTTTCCCGATAACTGGAATATGAAACGTAAGTATGATTTCATTATTAGCTTCTATTTGTCTTTTTTGCTTCTTCATTTCTTTTTATCAGCATTTTTCTTGGTGTACCGGCTGCTTGGATGCCCAGTGTTGTCCCTCACCTCGAGAGCTGGGTTAGGAGCCTAGCCGCGACCTCTACATATGCAAAGCGCGCATGGTGCGATCTGTCATAGGGCTGGTGGGAGGACAAAAACCATTGATAGCCTCGTTCTCGTACTTAACAATCTGGTAAAATGCTTTTTCGAGCTTACTCGATTTCCCTTTTTTTTGCAGGTTTTGGGAAAGAAGCGACCATGAGGCCCCCATCTGGCGACGAAGAAACTTCACTTTCGGTCCCGAAGACAATAAAGGAGAAAAAGAGTAAAAGTACCTCGATCTCCAAGGATCCATAGCCTAAGAAGAGAGTGGCTCGTAAGCCAACACAAAATGTCATTCCTCTGGCTTGGAGTCAGCCCAACTCCTAAGGAAGGAAGAAGAAGAAGAAGAAGAAAATGAGGTGATTCCGATCTGGTGGCTCGAGTACGAGCTAAAACCAAGGGTTAAAAGGCCACCAGATCGGTCGAAGCTGAAAGTGCTCTGCCTCGATTTGACCGGGTCCAAGAGGGGGATTCAGTCGGAATCCCTAAGCCAACTGGAGCCGAAGGTTCCTCACCTCGGGGTGAGAAGGCGGATGAAAAAGCTTGGAGGGCGGTCCCGAGGCTCCTCGTGATGAATAGAACGACCCTAGAGATCCACTTGGAGCAATAGAAATGGGAGATTCCCCGTCACTCCCTTCATTTTCCGAGGAAATTATTCGAGAGGCTCGGGACTAGAAGACTCCTTATGCAAAAGGAGCCCACGGAAGGAGATTTTGTCAGGGTCGAGGATGCCGCTGGCCTAAGTTACTTGGAGATACCGAGGTAGGATTCGGGTGGGACTTCCTCGAGTTTCAGACTAACCAGTCAGTTTATGTCCCCTAGCTTCAGCCCCGGGTGCAAACGAACGATTATCATCTCGATCTCGGAGGACGCACGTGTTCTTGCCGCCCCCGTAGGGGTGACCTGTTATCTTCAGATTCTGTTTATGGAGGAAGACCAGGCTCTGTGGACGAAATGGGAGCGTCGTGTATTTTTAACGAGGCTCGACAGGATTTGAATCTGGTAAGTCCTAACTTTCTTTGTCAATACCAGTTTTTATACTTGTGTCTTTTATTCCCTTGCCTGATTCCCTTTCTTGTATTTGTGTAGGCCTCAGTGCTTCATCATGAAGCCTTCTGTAGGGATCAAGGGGAACTTAGTTGATACAAGGCCGATGACCCCAAGTTTGAAAGGGCATCGACCTCGCTGTTCTGTTCTCGAGGTATGTGTTGCAAGGTCCACTCTTTAAATCGATGGAGAGTTACTTGTATCTTGTCCAAGTAACTCTGCATTCGATCTTCTCGAATTTCAAAAGTCCTGTTGACTTGGTTTACACAAACAGGGAATCACATTTGTCCTCGATGAACTCTGCTCCCAAACTTTTAGCCATCTCGCGACTTTTAATCATGGACTCATACTCTACCTCATTGTTAGTTAATTTCAAAGTTCTAATAGGTTTTCTAATCATACTACCCGTGGGTGGCTTCAAAATGATGCCCAGTCCGGACCTCTTCACGTTCAAAGCGTCGTCTGTGAAGAGGGTCCACCCCTACCCCCGATGATGTACCCGATTTTAATAATAGTTCTTTTTCGACCTCGGGTATGAGGGTTGGCATGAAATCGGCCACGAAGTCTGCCAAGATTTGATACTTGATGGTCGTTCGGAGATGATACTCGATATCATACCTGCTGATCTCGACGGCCCATTTGGCCAATCGACCCGAGAGTTCGGGTTTGTGCAAAATATTGTGAAGGGGATAGGTAGTTATAACACAAATTGGGTGACACTGGAAATATGGTTTTAATTTCCTAGAGGCGCTTATTTAGGCATGCGCTAATTTTTCTATGTGTGGGTGTCTAGTCTCGGCCTCACCTAAGGTCCGACTAACATAGTAAACAGGGAATTGCATACCTTGCTCTTCTCGAACTAGGACCCCACTTACCGCTATTTCCGAGACTGCTAAGTACAAGTAGAGTTGCTCGTCCGCTTTCGGGGATAAAGCATTGACGGGCTTGACATGTATCATTTTAGTTCTTCTAAGGCTTGTTGACATGCCGGGGTCCATGCAAAATTACTCTTCTTCTTAAGCACTGATAAGAATCGGTGACTTCTATTTGAGGACCTCGAGATGAATCGCCATAGGGTTGTTATGCGCCCGTTAAGCTTTGTACGACCTTGAAATTATCCACGACCGTGATATCTTCAATGGCTTTGATTTTTTCGGGGTTGATCTCGATCCCCCGATTTGATACCATGCCGAGGAACTTTCCCGAGCCGACCTTGAACGCACACTTCTCCGGCTTGAGCTTCATGTTGCACTTTCTTAGTATGTCGAAGGTCTCCTGTAAGTGTTTCAAATGGTCCTCTGCTCGCAGGGACTTAACTAACATGTCATCAATATAAACTTCCATTGATTTTCCTGTTTGTTCTTCGAACATTCGATTTACTAGGCGTTGATAAGTTGCACCAACATTTTTTAGTCCGAACGACATTACGTTATAAAAATAGGTGTCGTATTGATGATAAACGAAGTCTTTTCCTGATCCTCCGAGTTCATCTGTATTTGATTGTGACTGGAGTAGGCATCGAGAAAACTGAGAATCTCGTGGCCGGTCGTGGCATCGATCATGCAATCTATATTCAGCAAAGGAAAAGAATCCTTAGGGTAGGCCTTGTTCAAGTCCTTATAGTCTACGGACATTCAAAGTTTATTTCCTTTCTTAGCGACTACCATTACGTTTGCTAACCATTCGGGATATTTTACTTCCCGAATGTACCCTATTTTGAGAAATTTGGTTAGCTTATCCTTGATGAATGCATGCTTAACCTCAGACTGGGGCTTTCTTTTTTGCTTTACCGGATGAAACTTCGGGTCCAAGCTTAGCCAATGGGTAGTGATTTCTGGTGGGATCCATGTCATATCGAGATGGGACCAGGAAATGCAATCCATGTTAGCTTTAAGGAAATGAATAAGTTTGTTCCTGAGCTCGGGGGTTAGCCCCGTGCCTAGGTATACCTTTCGTTCGGGCTGGTGGTCGATCAATGTGACTTGTTCCAGCTCTTCGACTGTTGACTTGGTGGCATCGGAGTCATCCGGAATTATGAAGGATCGAGGGATTCAGTAATCGTCATCGTCGTTGATCCCTTGATCCTGCAATTTGGTTGAGGCACGTTTAACTTGAATTTTATTCATAAGAACAGATATTACCAGTGTGTCGTTGTGGGTTGTGAGATCCCCTCTGCATCCTCATCATTGAAAGACAAGGTCCCTTCTAACATATAGTCTCGAGTTCGCTTTTCCCTCGTAATCGATACCTTGGTGCGCTTGAACACGGGTTCTTATGGAATATCGACCCCACCAACGATCATGTGAATCACATGTTGCGTTTCTTCCTGTCTGTTCTTCTTGTTTGAATCCCTGACTCTGAAGTGGTTCTTAGCTCAGTTGCTCAGGAATTCTCGAGGGTGACCCTCGCTGAACAAACGGGCTACCTCCTCCCTTAGTTGTCTACAGTCCTCCGTTCTATGACCATGAGTACCATGATATTTGCATATTTTGGTTAGGATTCCTGTGAGCCGGATCAGACTGTAGGGGTCGAGGCCATCTGGTATCTTTGATCGGCCCAATGGTCGATACAATAGCCGACGCATCAGCGCTAAAGTTGTATTCTGATAGTTGTGGTTCTTCTGTGGGCTCGACATTTTTATCAAAATCTCTCTTACTCATGAGCCCTCAGAAGCTCTACCCTCGATCATATATTCGATCTCTTCATACGGGGTTGCGTCCAAGACCGCTAATTCTCCGATATCCACCGTATGGTTGATACCGATCTCTGTTGGATCAGGGGTTCTATGTCGATGTCCCTTTGAATTCTACCGACAGGCCTGTTTGAATAAACGGAACTGGAAGGAGCTCCCAACTGATCATCCTTGACCCTGTTTGACTGGTACCGATTATGCACATCGGCACAGGTAACAGGTGGATACTCAATTATATTTTGCTTTAGCTGTCGTGAGGCCACTGAACTTCGTACGTTCAAACATTGAGTAAAAGCTTGGACGGCCCAATCAACTGCGACCGGGGGTAGATCCATACGTTCCATCTGGAATCGAGATACAAATTCTCTTAACATTTCGTTGTCTTTCTGCTTCACTTTCAAAAGTTCTGACTTCCTAATCTCGACCTTTATTGCTCCGGCGTGAGCTTTGACGATGGAATCTGCGAGCATGGCAAAGGAATCAATGGAGTTGGGGGGAAAATTTTGATACCATATCATCAGCCCCTTCGATAAAGTTTCTCCAAACTTCTTCAGCAGAACGGACTCAATCTCGTCATCCTCTAAATCATTCCCCTTTATTGCGCATGTACAAGAAGTCACATGCTCAATAGGGTCGGTGGTCCCATTATACTTGAGAATTTCTGGCATGCAGAATTTCTTTGGGATGGGCTTAGGAGAATCACTTGGGGGGAAAGGCTTATGCACGAACTTCTTCGAATCCAAATCTTTCAGAATCGGTGGTGCCCACGGAATTTGATCAACTCAGGAGTTATACGTTTTTACCTTTTTATCATTTTCATCAATCTTTTTCTCCCCCGATTCAATTTGTTTTGTGAGTTATTCGAGCATTTTCATAATGGCGGGGTCAGTCCCTGATTCGTTCTTGTTTGACCTTTCCGGTACTGGTTCGGCTCTATGAACAACTTCTAGTGAGGGCTCGGGCTCAACCCCACTCGGTGCGCGGTTCTGATTCTGTAGTTGTGCTGTGGGAGCTTGTTGAGCCTGTAACATTTCAAATATCAGTTGAAGGCTGATTTCGCTGTCTTCGCCTCCCTGTGTACCTCATCCCTGTGGGCGTTATTCTCGGGGTCGACGCCCAGATTTGCATCTAGGGCGATGTGGGAACTAACGTCGATGGGATTTGCGACTGGTACTCCCTCGAGGCCAGCCTGAGGCACTTCGATCCCTGGGGCGGCTATATTGTCGTTTTCTCCATGAACTGTTTACCCTTAAAATCAGATAACAATTAAACTTATAAGTGATTTTAAGGACACGTGATTTCACCTAGTACCAATTGATAAATACAATGATTAATGACAGAAATTAACAGTAAAATAAAGCAAACCAGTATTGAAATGCAATTCGGCCCTCAATCTAGATCGCCCTCGAATCCGCTGAGAATAGAGTTATGAAATAATCTGGTGAACAAGAGAGCATAAGAGAGAAAAAGAGTATTGTATTGCTTTGATAGGCCAAAGCTAGATGATTACAAATGATTAGAACCCCCTTTATATAGTAGAGAAATTCCACACTTATGGTACAATTCTAATTATAGAAGGAAATCTCATGATTAGCTAAATAACTATTCTTGATTTGATTTGTTCCGAGATTTCCGCCACGATCGTCGAGCAATCACGGATATCTCGGTTTTCCATTAATATGCCATCTTCGGTTTTGCTCAATGTCTATTCCGTTTGGTCTCGATCATCACTGGTTTCGATCTCGATTGGTACTTTGAATCCCCAGGTCGGTACCTTATCCTCATGTCTCGGTCTGATATAATATGGGACCGATCATCGATCCATCACCCTGATCTCGGTTAATCACCAAAATCGGATGGGCCTGATTTTGACCGTATACATACTTAATATGACGATTCAAAAGCTAAAGAAGACGGACCATGAAAATTAATCATCTTGAATTCATGCAAACTTAACAAATAAATATGATAGTGCTTATGATCTTGAATTCATGCAAATATAGCAAATGAATATATACAATCAAGTTAAAGATCCATCCAGGCAACCACTGATTACAACAAATATAACCACGATAAATGGCTAATTTTCAGCTAGCGTTAATTGGTTCATTTTATCAGATAACCACTTACAGTAGAATGATAAAAACAAAGTTAAAGATGTGTGTGTGTGTGAAGTAGCAACTTGGCTTTATAAGCTGGCATAGCTTTTATAGTATCTGTTTTTCTCGATCTCTTCATGTTATATATCTAGTAGCGTGAAGATCAAATTGGGGATGCTTATTTCAGAGTTGAGAGAAAGTGGCGCGACTATTCTCTAATAAAAATATCTGCAATTAGTGGATGTTGTCAAGCGCTCTTTTTTTTCTTTAATCTTAATGGGAATTTGATCATACCCTTTTAGTCTTGCGGCATGAAGAAGAGAATTCTACTTCTTATCCATACGTTGGTGGAGTCTGTCTGAGAAAATTTGCCTTTGTTATGACTTACTTATAATGCTAGCTTTTGTTTTGAAGTAGAATATTTGGATAAAAATTAGGTGATTGGTTTGAAGCATTTTCGCTGGTATGACACTGATTTTTCTGTTTCGGCTAGATATGATCTATTTAGTTCATATTCCGATCTGGCCGCGTGACAAAATGTTTCATTTACAATGCAAGCTAAGCTAACACGAAATCATACTATTTCCGATTATCATACTTTGGAAGATGATAAATTGAGGCAGCTGGTTTTATTATGACTAGTTTCACACTTAACTTTCAGTATTAGTAATGTGGTCATCCAATCACCTTTGCCTTTTCGTAGTACGCAAAAAATGAGAGAAAATTTGTTCGATCGAGGATTCATTTGAATGCTCACTAATTACTCATCCCCACCCCCCACCCCCAAAAACAAAAAAAGCCCCACCGATTATTTTAGTAGTAACGTATTATATTCAATTAAATTATTTATTCTTAGGCTAAAACTCTCTTTCGATATAAGCTTCTAATAAATAGATGGGTCAACATATATATATATATATATATATATATATATATATATATATATATATATATATATATATATATATATATATATATATATATATATATATATATATATATATATTTCAATAACAATTCGATCGATATCACCAACTAAATTTGAATTTGTGTTCCGCTGCTAACATGCTATACCCCTGAGCCACAAACTCAAATAATCACTCTTCCAATTCCATGTTATGCCTGATATGGGGCAAAGCTTGCTCATATCCACGGATCTTTGGAAAGGCGAAAAAGCATTTTAGCCTCCACATGGGTTGCCTTCCTACATTAATTTTTCCTCACATTCTTTTTTTCTGTCCTCCGTGTAGTAATAAATGGGGGTTTAACATTTTGGCCGGCGTACGTGTTGTATTTCCTTTAAAAATCCTACTTATATCACATCATCAAAACAAACAAACGCTGGCGGCCAACTTTAGACCTACGCGGATAGATTACAAAAAGCTTATGCATGTCAAAATGTACACATAAATTACATGACAAAAACCAGAGGAAATATTCAACCCTTCTTGATATATTGTCATTAAAAGGCATTACTTGACAAACAAAAATGATATCTCAATTCATGCCACTAAATCCTTCCACACTTTTCTTTTATTTTGTATTACAAAAAACTATTTGATCGCTAATCTCAATCAATCATCATAATTAAGTAAAAAAATTCCACTACGTCGGCAATTTACAACTTGGCCAGCCCTTTCTTCTTGTTCTTGTCGCGCTTTTGTTTCCCTAGCTCTTCATGCTGCTGCTTCTTTTTATCAAAAAGAGATTCCCACGTCACATGGATACCAGTTCTTCAAATACTCCAAAAAATGGCGGACTTTGGGCTATTGTGTTCACATGCAAAAGTGGGTATATTCAAGAATCGTGGGGGCAAAAATATTGAGTTGGCCCATTTCAAATAGCTAGCATAATCAGGGAGCAGAAATCCTTTGTAATAGTAACAAAGATCAATGGAACTGCCTCAATTGCCAAAGGGCTGCTAAAATGGTGATCATCAAGCTTGTGTAGAACGGTAATGGGCCAGAGGTTAAGGTACTACCACTGCTACTGACCAATGAAACGTTGCTCCCACCAGCGTATTGTCCTCCAGATGATTTCTGACTGCAATAATATTAACGCACCATTATTAGATCACCGGTTTACTAGCAAGTATTAGATAACTATATATAAGCGTAGTAATTAAATTATTAGCAGTAGTAATTTTATATAAAAGGTGACATGATATAACATTGATAGTTGAGCGTGGACGGTGCGATCATTTTGTTAGGATATAAGTAAGCATTTTGAATCTACCGTAACATGAAAAGTATAAGTTCTTATTAAAATAACAAACCGACTCTGAGAAGCACTAAATTATGTAGGGCAGCGACGCACATGGCCCCAAACCTCTCACCTCCTATTCTCATAACTTTCTTAGTTTGCTTACAATCAAACCAACGATCCTTTTATCAGCTTCACTACTAGGTGTGACTCATTATAAGATCAAAAGGTATTGTGAGACAACCGACAACACATATGCTCTCATTTCCGAGACAACTTCCATCATCCTCAAACATATATATTTGCATTCCATGTTACTTGTTTAACAAATCTCACCAAATAACCGCCCTTTTGCATGCATATCACTACTACTTCTTAGCCTAACCAAACACATGCTTTGCTAATAACTAATTCTATTACAATACACTAGCGAAGAGATTTAACCTATCAGCATACTCTGTCCGTTTTAATTTATGTGGACTTAATTTTATTTTTAGTCTGTATCAAAAGGAATGACCTCTTTTATTATTTGAAAATAATTTACTTTCATAAAATATTATAGTTAAACAAAATATATGGGTCTCATTTTATATCAAAACTTTAGAAGTTTGGTCTTTATTGCCGTGCTCACAGATGGAGTATATAACTTTAATTTTAAGAATTATTATGGTGTCAAGATATATTAGCTTATTCAATAAAGTATTTACTCACTATTTTAAGTTGCTTCTAAAGGTTTAGCTAAACCTTATACCATAAAAAACCATTGAGAAAGGGAAATTAATTGGAAAAGCTAAAACAAGTAGAAATTGAAGAGACACAAAATTGAAACAAATTAGGAAAAGAACTTGCTTGATAAGGAGAACGGCGAAGTCTGTACCTAGCAGCAGGAGCAGGACAAAATGTGATGACATAATCAGCAGAAGCACAAGTGAAGGTACTGGTTCCATCATCATACGCATAGCTGTAAGCGCGTGGGCATGAACTCTTGAAAAACTCCGAGTAATCCGTCGGCTTGCATGTATCAGGCGTAGCGTAGGGCCCACTACAACAATACCTTGGATCCCCAAACGCTTCACACGCGCTCTTGCATGCAACGCACTCGCCGCCACCTCCGTCGCTGCCGGTGCTCATCATCTTCAGCTCTGCCGGACACGGCCCATTAAGGTCCACGACACACCCAGTTGCCGAACAGTTTCCGGCGCCGGTCCCACCTTGTGGGCTCACTAACATAGGCAAGTTATAACCATCCACAAGGCTAACGTCATAGAAATCAAGGCCACCGGCGCCGTTGAGAGTGAACTCTGCTAGAGTCGCCGGCGGTGCAGCTCCGCCGGAGCACTCAAGTGTTCCGGAGCCACAATCACCTGTCACGCAAGTGAATTTACCCGTAGTAGAATCTTGGGAGCAGAAAGTCCGACCCCATAAACGACCCGACCAACCCGCTGGAACTGAAATGGGTATGGCCTGTCCAGGATTCAGTTGAAGTCCAGTAGGAGAAAGCTGGGTAGTTCCTGCACCTGATAATATTCCCGGCCATACTGTATAACTGCACTGGTTTACTAATGTAAATGTTGCTGATAACACCCCTGTTTCATTAAACCAACAAAATGAATAACAAAGCTCTAAACTTTACCGCAAAAATGTGAATAACAAGAATAATATAAGAACCAAAAACTTACCAGAAATTAGGGATACGAA
Organism: Nicotiana undulata; assembly: GCA_005239495.1. NCBI lineage: Eukaryota > Viridiplantae > Streptophyta > Magnoliopsida > Solanales > Solanaceae > Nicotiana > Nicotiana undulata. Next base: position 75,780 of record ML242841.1, read on the forward strand.
ACATAAACAGAAGAGGGCAAGAAAGACTTGAGATTTCGCCATTGTAATATTTTTCTGTTTTCACTAAGTTGTTTGGTTTGAAGAGAAGTGAGAAATGAAGAAGTTTTGCAATGTGGAGTACTGAAATGAATGTCAGACGGATCACGTGGTCGGACTAAGTTATTTATAGAAAAAATATTGGACCGACGTTGGAGGGGGAACAAAACACCGCCACAGTATAAGGTCGGCAACTGTGTTGGATCAGGTCAAAATTAAGGGAAGAGAGCTTTGGGATTGGAAGAGCTAAAATTCGTAAGTTTCAAGGATTAGTTTAAAGCTTTGGGGAGTAATGCTTAGGCGGGGTTGCGGGAGGATTTAAATAGAATGCGATTTAAGGAGAGATGTCTCTAATTACTGTGTTTATAAATTACCAGAGGAGAAAAAAAAAAGATAAAGTAACAGAAGGGTATTTTGGGTAAGGGGGAAGGGCGGGGAGTTAATGACGGTTAAATTCAACGGCCCTATGGGCCTTGAGACGATAGGTGTGGGACCCCTTGCAATTGGCAATAAGGCCCAATGACGGTTGGTTCGTCATTTGCGGGATCCACCTCTAGGTAAAGGCCAAATAGCGTAGATTCTTGACAGTGGCAAGTTGAAACCAGTGAACTGAACCTCAGCCGCAAACATAAATTAACACATAATTATATTTTTATTTTCTCTAATTCTTTACTAATCAATTAATATTGATGACATATAGTCCTGGGGCTCCCTTCATTGCTGAAACAAAAGGGAAAACCAAGAGATCGGCTCATTTAAACCCAATTCAGCAGCTTACAAGTTAGATTTTGCAAATTTTGGTGCCGCCATGCTCGATATGAGAGGGAGTACCAAATTGTTTGAAATATAAAAGAAAAGAAAAACAAGTGAGATACATTAACTGTGACCAAACGCTACGTAATTATCATTTTTACAATCAACTACGTAATACACTATCAGATGACCGAGAAGACGAACCAATATTGTTACAAAATAATAAATGATGAGTTCTTTTATAAAATAAAGTTTGGGACAATTTTTAAAAAATCTAATAGTGATATTTTCGCCTAAAACCAGTTGTTGAGTTGGTTTTGGGATTTGAGATTTTGCCAAAATGTAAGCAAAACTATGGCGAAACATGTCTTTGCCAAATACAACAATAACAAACTCAGTTTGGTCCCAACAGGTGGGGTCTGAGAAGGATAGTATATACGCATACCTTACCTCTACCTAATTGCCAAATAAAACCCAAATTTATTTTTGCAAAATCTATGACCAAACGGGTCCTTAGAGTTGTGTTTGGACATAAATTTCAGTTTGGGTTGTTTTTTTAAGTTTTGTGAGTAATTTGAGTGAAACTTTTGGAAAACAACTTTTTGAAGTTTTCAAAATGTATCTTAATGTAATAACTGAAAATTTGATGAACAAACGTTGCTTCGAGAAAAGAAAAAAAATTGGAAAAAAAGAAAGAAAAAATTATGTCCAAACGGGCTCGAAGTAAATTTAAAAAAAGATGTGCCTGCCTTGCAAATTATGCATATAATCCAAAAGGAAGACGGTAAAGTAGTAATCAAGTTGCTTACCCTAACTATGGGCAGTTTTATTGTAGGGGTTAATGATGTTTAGCTCAAAGTGTATATATATTTTTATGTATATCACCTCATATTTTATTTTTGTTTCGTGAGTTTTAGATGTTAAATGTGATTATTTATGTTAATTTAAAGTGTTTTTATGTGTAGGAATAATTCGGGAGCAATTGGGAGCGAAACGCGCGAAATTAGAGCCAAAACGGACGAAATTGGGAAAATTGCGAAATTGAGTGCCACAGGCAACGCCTGGCACCACCGGTGGCACTGTGGGCAGATTGCATTTTCAAGGTAGCGCCCTGGTTGGTGCCTGGCGCTACCTAGGGCGCCGGAGACATGAATTTTGCCTATTTTGCCCGGGACACGGTTTATTCGGCCCTAGACCTACCCAACACGTATAAAAGCAAGAATAAGCTTATTTATGAGGGAGTTGGACGCCACTTTGGAGGAAAAACACACACGGGATCATTAGGAAGCGGAGAATTCTCAGTTTTCTTCATCTTTTCTAGTATTTACAATTGATTCAACACTTATGCAATTGTTTGATTATATCATGAGTGGCTAAACACCCATTGTTCTGGTGTTGTGATTAGCCATGAATATTGTTGTTCGACATTAGCTTAACCTTGATTATAGTTCACTCAATATATGGTTGTTTCTTCAATTCTGTGTTTAATTGCTTAATTGTCTGGCCCGCAGTTAGGTTCTATATACTATCTATGCTATGCTTGGGAAATCCGTATATAGATTAGAGAAGAACTGAAGAGAGCGCGATCTTAATCCTTCAGGGGAGCGGATTTGTGGTTAGGATAGGAATATACCTAGTCACCGTGCTTAATTAGATATCGCATCTTAATACGTTCTGATAGATTAATTTCATAAGAATACAGGCGTTAATCTATTGAGAATAGACGAGTAGTGCTTAAGGAGAAAGCTATAAGAGCAATTATCGATTAATTAGCAACAATGAGTGAATTATATGAAAGGAAGAGTTAATTAGAACACAATACGAATGGTGAATCGATCACAACCCTGAAATATTTATCTCTATTGAATACACAACAATCAACTCGTTACTTGATAATTAATTATTTGTTAGAATCATAGCATACTATAGTTACATTTCTGGATTTTTATTTTGGCTTGATTGAATAACAATTTTAGTGATTTAGTGAGTAGTTTATACAAATCTATGTGGGTTCGACACTCAACTTATCATTCTATTACTTGTACGACCACGTATACTTGCGTGTGCGTTTGGGAGCAACAGTTAACTAGTAAAAGCTGTAATTATTTTTTTAATAAGAAAATTATCAAAGACGACCACATGTGATTCTGATTCCTCCTGCAAGGCTGCAAGTATGGGTTAATTTTTGGGTACGATGCAAAGGAACGAAGACTGGCTATCAACACACAAGAGGTGCCTCACATTTTGCAAGGAATAATCAATAGAAGCCATTCAATGGAAAGTTTTACCATTATTCATTAAGCATTTGCTATGATACACTGTTACAGTCAATATTCCATTAAGCTCTCTTTAAATTGATGGTGCAAGCTCATCGGCTATGCCGCATCTTAGTACAGTGCGATGCATGATGTTAAAGTTAATTATAGAAATAGAAAATTATATTAATGTAAGAAACTTAAAAATCAATAAAATGCCTTTCCAATATTAGCCCCTAACGCCTGTGGATACATTCAGTAAAAGAATGCAATGCTAACGAGTGTAACCGTTTCAGCCTCCCTCAGCTCTCCTCCAGTTTTTGAATCTAGAGAATCTATCAGAAGGCAGAACAAAGTTCTGCTTAAGCAACAATAACTGCTCAACTAGAACAATCCAAGTTTTTCTTAATCGTCTGATCATGTAAAAGTCATGATCAGGGTAATCTTTACTATTTCTACTCTCCTGACTCTTTAGCCATTTAGAGTATATACGTTTGAAACTTTCAAACATTCAGACACTCAACAGGTAGTATTCTTCAATCACCCGGTAATATAAATCAGTCCACTTAATAGCTCAACGCCAATCACAGCAGACCTTGTACACATATACACCTCTTCCCATACAAGCTAAGTCAATTTTAAACTCTGATAAGTAGGGTATCCTATATATTGGAGTAAAGAGATGAAGGTGCTTCTTGCTAGTTGCATAAGTTTCCTAGTTTTAGTCTTAATGAAATATAACCTATTCGTCCAAGTCTGGAGCTAGGTGTTTATTTGGGGGAAAAAGTTTGCAACAATTTACACTTCACAGAAATAATATGAGGGTTCGAGGATCTAACTTGTCAGCTGGCTCCACAATGAGGAGCAAAACTTGGTTAAAATAAAGTCAACAGAAAAAGCTGTCACATAGGAGTAGAAAGCTGAGAGGCAATTAGGGGCGTTTAGCCAGAACACAAAGGCTTTTCGCATTTCCTCAATGGCACTGATTAGATAGACTATCACCGTGGAGGAAATAAAGTTTTTTAACATTTTCCAACTGGGAATTTTATGGAAGTAGATCTGCGAGATTGGTTGTTCATTTAATATTTGGCACTAGACCAGATTTTAGCTAGCTGTTTGTCCTGCAATGTTTCAAAGCTTGGCTGAAAGAAACCTCATCAGTTCTATTAACCAAAACTATACATGATTTCTAACTCATTATCCCAAATTCTAACTTCCACCAACTCACTAGCAATTCAACTGCTCAGTAGAAATCCAAATTGTATGCTTAAATCATCATAAATACTAGACTAACTAATATTCCCAAGGTAGCCATTTATTACAAGAAAAGGTCATAATCATCAAGTCCCAGATAGACACACGACACGACAGATCAGACACAGCCTACACCATAAAGTACAGTGTTGCAGAGTCCTCCATGGACTCAAGACATGATGTGCTTGAACTCTAAACCCTGTTCCCTCATTCCTTGTTCTCTGAAAACAGAACTATTGGCTCCATGATATCAACAGCCAAAGATCATGAAGATTTCTTTTACTAAAGAACATCATTCAAGTCTACATTAGTCCTTGAACCACCATCCTTTTCATATGATATTAGAGAGTAAAACAAAGTAAAACCAACCTAATAAGCTATTTGGAAAAAGAAGAGATTATTAGGATGAACTGTCCTTTGTTACTCATGATCCTACAACATGACTAGAGAGCTGTGGCAAAGATTCAACAATAAAAAAAACGTACATGGAACCACAAGTTGAAGATAGGCAAGACTAGAGAGCTATGGCAAAGATTCAACAATAAAAAGAATGTCCATGAAACAACAAGTTGGGGTCTCAGCTCAGTAGCACAACTAAATGTAAATAATACAAAGGCCATAACAATAAAAACAGATAGCAATGGCCTAAATCTCAAGCAAACATCCGGACCAGGGGTCATGTAACTCCCACTCTTTCAAGTACAATGCACCATATAACCGTACTTAAAAAGTCTAAAGGGGGACAATGTTTACATATCAAGTGTTCCTCCGGAAACTACTCAGGCAATCAACTACTACTCAATCTCAAGCTAGTTAAGATTAATATTATTTCAAAACATATATTCGCAAAAACTTATCTATATCTTCAGAATTTGATTCCCAAACTTATACTTCAACTGACACCTATAGTGTCACCTACAAAATAAATTAAAGTAGAATCATAAGAAAAAGGGACACTTCAAATTTCCATTGGTAAGTTCTCAGAATTCCCAAAGACCTCAACTGACACCTATAATGTCACCAACAAAATAAATTAAAGTAGAATCATAAGAAAAAGGGACACTTCAAATTTCCATTGGTAAGTTCTCAGAATTCCCAAAGACCTCAACTGACACCTATAATGTCACCAACAAAATAAATTAAAGTAGAATCATAAGAAAAAGGGACACTTCAAATTTCCATTGGTAAGTTCTCAGAATTCCCAAAGACCTCAACTGACACCTATAATGTCACCAACAAAATAAATTAAAGTAGAATCATAAGAAAAAGGGACACTTCAAATTTCCATTGGTAAGTTCTCAGAATTCCCAAAGACCTCAAGGGTTCCCTTCCCAACCAATTGCCTCGTGCTCCACCTACTACCCCACATTACCCAAATCTTGCACACCGGCCGCCTTGCCAATAAGTCGTTCTTAACTATGCTATTTCCATATTACCTCATCTTTCTATTTCAATCCCTCATACTTTTTATTTGTTCAACAATTCAATTTTTTTCCCAAAAGTAAAATGGCGATAACATGAAAATTTTCTAAATTCCAATAAGAACACGGGTGCACTTAAAGTTGGAGTAGCTAACGATAATAACTAAAGTATCTAAATAATGAAAATTATGACTAGGTAGAGGGGTGTTGAATAGGTGAAATGTGTCGGTGTAAAAGAGATTGGAACTGCAAAGGAAGGGGAGAAGAGGTATTTGGGAATAGAGTCTACTGCGAAGGAAGGGGCGACAGACTTGTGGGTTGTTGCATCTTCTTTTTTAAAAAGGTGTAAAGGAAAACTAATTTCTGCAAATCGATCCGAATTCCTGCTTAAATAGAACTGTTAAGCTTAGGAAAGTTTTGCTAGATTAATTGTTTAAAGATAAGATTCTTTTTATAAAAGGAAAAGATCAAGAGCACCTTTTTGCTAGATGCCGATGATGCTAATTTGGAAATTAATTTTACAACATCTTAGAAGAGATAGTTTGGGAATACTTCTTTACTAGAGAACTAGAAATTCTTTAATTACCTACTAGTATTAACCAACTATTGAACGTATCCCCGCATATTCCAACAAACAGGTATAGTTAAAACAAACTTTAAACAGAAAGCATTAGTTTGAATATTTTGCTGAAAGGACCATCAGTTAATCCCAATAAACAAAATACAAAATAGAATTATAAACACAAGCAGAAATCACAACGATTCTCAAATAGACTGCATATCATAGGACATGCTTACTATCAAGCTCATAACTGAAACTGCACGAGTTTATCAACTTCATGCATTATGTGGGTTCTCAAGTTTTCTGTATATGTGTGTGTGTATTGTATATAGTGCGTTAAAATTGCACAACAGATACATATACATAATTATGATGAGCATAAAAGATTTGCTTACAGTGCAAAAACTGAACATCCAGCATTTTATATACTTGTATATCAACTACTAACCAAAAGTATGCATCCGAGAAGCATAATTCCAAAAGAACATCCAATCATATAGCTAACAAAATAACAACTGGGAAAAGACATGTCCCCTGCTAACAAAAATGGAATATTACGAGGACTGATAACAAAAAGGGGGAAGATCATGTACATGATCAGTTGACGGATTGGCTAGTGCATTCCCTAGCAAAGTGCCCCGCCTCTCCACAGTTGTAACACTTGCTCCCTCGTCCACCACCACCACCACCACCACCACCATATCTCCCATAACTAGCGCCACCAACCCCACCTTCACGGGGACAGTCTCTTGCCATGTGTCCTTGTGCACCGCATGTGTAACAAGCCCCACTACCTCCTCCACCACTACCACCAAGACGTCCACTACTCGGGCAGTCTCGGGCCATGTGGCCATACCCGCCACAAGTGTAACAACCATCATTGCCACTCCTCCGATAACCATCATCACCACCACCACTGGCACGGTCACAATCCCGAGCTAAATGCCCAGGCGCACCACAGTTATAACACCCTCCGCCTCTGCCACCGCCACCACCACCACCGCCTCCACTGCTACGATCACAATCCCTAGCTAAATGTCCCGTCCTCCCACAAGTATAACACTCACCACCACCGCTACGATATCCACCGTCACCACCGCCGTTCCTGCGATAACCGTTACCGCCATAGCCGTAACCACCACGGGTATTGTTACGGCCACTATCGAGAGGAGCACCATCAGGACCAGTGACATCATTAGCCTGATACTTATCACCCTTGACAGTCATGGTGAACTCCACTTTTTGGCCTTCGTAGAGAGAACGGTAGCCGTCGGATTTGATCTCAGATTGATGAACGAATAGATCCTCGGATCCATCATCAGGCTTGATGAATCCGTAGCCTTTTTGGTTGTTGAACTTGGACACAACACCTGTCATTCTTGACGTCTCCACCGCCATTGTTAACCGATGGCAAACCCTTGAAAAAGCTCAAATTCTGCCAAGAGATTCTCTTATAGCTAAAGGGGAAACCCTAAATAGAGTTTCGGCGCCTTAAAGCGTTTTAAGGGGGAGCCGTTAGGGCTTTTCGGTTCCTGATTTTAGTTGGGTTTTGGTTGTAAATTTGTTGAATATTTATCCGATAAATACGGTAAGGCCAAGCGTTTACGTTATAAAATTTGTATTCTAGAATTATGAATTTCTTGCTTTGAAAATTAAATATGTCTATCTGTTGTTACAACTTTTATTTTTATCCAAAAAATACGCCCCAGAAGAAAAGTAAAATAGATAAGATACGTCTTCAAGTATCATGAATCTAACTTTTGTTTATGTGTATCCTAATTCCTAACAGGTTTGAAGAATTTAAAGTTATATTTTGCTAGGCTAATAACAGGAAATCATTAATGTTTTTGGTCATAATATATTGCTAAAAGCTCACTAAATTTCTTTCCTCAAACTAATTATTATGAGATTTGGCTTTTGTTCAAGTGTCTATGTGAACCAAATGCATATGTACATTTGCTCTTCTCTCCTTTAATGCATAACCAAGAAATAGTGAATCCATATTCCGAAATGTTCGTATTAAGATAAGAAAAAATGAAAATATACAAAGGAACTAGTCAAGACAAAGCGATATTTTAATAATGGCAATTTTTACAATTTATGATGTATCATTTTTGGTGGTCCAATATGTTATATTTATGGACCTCAATCAGGAACACAAGGATATTGTAATAATAAGAAAATAAACAATCAGGTTCATTAGGGATAAAGAGACTGCAATTGAGGTTGATTCAGCTATATGTTATTGATCCATGCCCTCAAAATTCAACTTTTAGAGTGTCAATGCCAATACACTGATACATTTAATAAAGATGAAATTTCAATAAAGGGAAAATCAAAAAAAAAAAAAAAAATCAAAGGAAAAATTTACCTATCTACAAGGATGCAGAGGAAAGAAGCATAAAGTTGGCTCATATTTGTACAAAGGAAAGTAAAACTATTTAGTAGACTTCCACATTCCATTGCTCTGCCTTCTTCAATTGCTTCTTGTAGTCCGCCCATACAATACCTTCAATAGCACAGCAAAACGTAAGCCTCGGATCGATATATATAGTGAATAAAAATGATTAAGGATTTTAATATTTTATCAGAGTCTATGTGTGTGTGGAAAAAAATGACAACATAGTTTGGACATATGTTTACCATCTCTAGCAGCAAGTGAAGTCATAATGTCATCAATTCCGGACTCCATGCCCTTGAGTCCACACATGTAGACGAAGGTGTTGTCTTTCTGTAGCAGACCCCATAGTTCTTCTGCATATTGTGCCATTCTGGTTTGAATATACATCTTTTCACCTTTTTCGTTTGTTTGTTCTCTGCTCACTGCAAAGTCCAGTCTAAAGTTTTCTGGGGCCTTCTCCTTCATTTTCTCGAATTCCTATAATAAAACATCAACATCTTAATCAGCAAAGTACACAATGGAGAATCAAGAATCACCGAGTATGATTGAAATTTACCTCTTTGTAAAGTAGTGAGCTGCTGGTGGGAACACCCAAGAAAAGCCATGCCAAACCGTTGAACTACATGACACCAAATCCATGTCATTCAGCATAATAACTTAATGATTAGAGGTAAGAAAATGCTAATGCATATGACTACAATGAAATTCTGCCATTAGCTGCATATGTAATTCAAAACCTTTTAATAAACTAAGGTCTGATATAATCATTCTTGACTCAACTAGCACTTAATTATTCCCCACTTCCTCCATCTAAAACTCAAACTTTTGTGCCTAACTAAACCTCATTAGTTAGAACACTTTAATGACTCATCAGATTGGCCTCTAATTTCTTGAGTTTAGTTCATACAAGTAGCGGCGGAGCCACCTTGTCGATTCGACACCCCTACGTCCAAAACTTACACTGTATTGTTAGATAAATTTTACTGTATTATATAAATTTTCTATATGTTGCTCCCCTTAGCTTTTCGGTGTATCTAATTTCTTATATTTTTGACACCCCTCAGTGAAAATTTTGGTTCCGCCATTGCATACGAGCAAAAGTTTTTGCATATATAACCAAGCAACTTTCTTCTTTTAATGTTTTTCATTTCCCTAGCATGTGGTGAAGTCAATAAATGAAGAATAAAGAAACAATCAAACAAATGGTTACTTTGGCTATATACCTTGTAATCCTCATGTTTCTCAAAGAACATTTTCCACAAGAATGAGCGGAAAGGAGCAATTCCAGTTCCAGTTGCAAGCTGATTGACAAATTCAAATTAGCAAAAAATGCGTAGTCAACTAAAAAGGCAGCAGAAATGACTTAGATGACAATAAACTAGCTAAAGAAAAATTCACCATAACAACGGTGGCATTTGGATCTTTTGGCATGAGCATTTCTTTACCAACAGGTCCAGTAATCTTGACCTCAGCTCCAGGCTTCAAGTCACCTGAAATATGAAGAGTAACATTTGAACTTACATAAGTAAGCAGGCAAGCATGTTCATGTTCTATGCATTAGGAACAGAAAACTATGATAAAAACAGACAAAGATTAACAGTCTATGAAATTAGGGAGTCAGTTGATTCTTACATAAGAAGTTAGAGCAAACTCCTTTAACTTCTTCCCCTTTGTCATTTGTGTAGATAAGCCTTTTGACGCACAAAGAAACCTGTATGAAACCTTAAGTTCAGACACTTACATTTCTCTAATGCCATGACTTATAGTTGCTGGTAGACATGTTTATTGATCTGTTAAAATTGAACTGTAATATATGGAAATTTTGCCTAAATAGGAAAAGAAAACCTACGGTTTTGGAGTCGCCGAAGTCACCAAGGGCACTGCTAGCAATAGAGTACAATCTAAGCTTGTGAGGCTTCCCATTGGTATCAACACCATCAGCAATCACACCAATGGATTGTCCTTCTCTGTATGGGATCTCTCCTAATAAATCCAACAAAAGTACTTCAGCTCCAACAAACTTAACTAATTGGAAGAAAAAAGAAGGTCATATTTGATTAAGGTCATACCCTCAGTGCTAAAGACCATGTGCCAAGTTTCACCAGGAGCATCATCACCAGTGATCTTAGTGTTGAGTAGACATCTACCAACGTAAGGTTCCTTTGGCCTGAATTTGTTTACAACTACACCCTCGTCCTGTTTCTTTGAAATCTTTTCAACTTTAGCAGGAGCCTCTGTGGCCTCTGTTGTCACCTGGGCTCTGATTGAAACCATTCTGCTACCAGTTGACACATTTCTGTAGTACAAAGGCACCTGTCACAAACCAAGAATAAATCCACGGTCAATATACAACATTTTCCAAGAAAATGAATTACCTGAAAATAAGTTGAATTTTACCTTGTTGAAGTTGATCTTTTCTGGGGAGATGATGGAGGTTCTACTGGGAAAAGAGGTGGACTTGGATGATGGAAGAGAAACTGCAGCACTTACTGCAGCAGCCATGTTTGAGATATTAAGAAATGGAATAAAAAATTAAGAGGAGGGAATTGATAATAAGGTAATGGTGAAGAAGGAAAAATAAAGACAAGGGGAGTTGGGATCTTTTTAGAGACGGTACCTAGTGGATTAAAGGATTGGGTGGAGGAGATTTGAAGGGTGGGAGATGTGAAGATAAGAGAAGTGTATGATTCTGGAGCCTCTAGCCTCATGTATTTTCGCGATTGTGTTTTTAGTGTGTGATATGTGGCCAAAAACGACGTGATTGATATTTATTGATTCCTACCAAATGAGAGTTCCATATACGAATGGACATATAAGCGCTTTACTACAAGTCTACAACAGCCACAGCTACGAATACGGGCCAACTGGTTTGCTTTGAAATATAACGGAATTTAATTTGCATCTCATATTACTTATACATCACTTGCTTTCCCATATAATATCTTACACAACTAGCAAAATCTTGATTTACCCTAAAAATGGATAACAATTGAATTTATATGTGATTTTAAGGATACGTGATATAACTTCGTACAAATTGAGAAAATATATTAATATTAAAATTGACTATAAAAGAAATAAATGCAAACCAAATGAATCGAATAGTCTTGGCCCTCGAGTTCAATCGCCCTTGAACCACATATAAGAATAGAGTAACAAGATATTAAAAGCTAGAAAAAGACAGTGTATGATAATATCTTACACAACTAGCAAAAACTTGATATTGTTTGACCAAAAAATGATAATCTTCGATTAAACTAATTAATCAATTATTAAGAAGAGTCAATCCTAGTTAAAGCTAATAACTCCAGATCTTAAACGGATGATATGAACAGTGTTACAGCAGAATAAAGTGTCGCTAATTAATGTGTCTAGATGAGATAATATGCAAGAAATACCAAGCAATAAATGGAAATAAATGTAAATAAGGAGGAAGATCCACCCAATATTGAATAGGGTAAAAGATTCTGTTCTATGACAATGATGAATGACAAGAGTATGAGGGAATATTGTGCACTTTCTTGGATCTGATGGAAATGACAATAGATAATACACCAAAGGTTGAATCTCTTCAAAAGTGGTTCTTTGTATTTTCCGTGAGAGCTTATCTTTTTACAAGTGTTCTTATCATAGAGAATATTCTCCTTTTTTCCCTCATATTTCCTCATATTTATATGGGATATTCCCAAAGAACCCTAAAGTACAATCAGAGAGAATATTCGATGAAATAGTCCCTCTGAAGATACCAGTACAAAACTAGTCGTTATCCCTAACTCTACCACTCGACCTCGGCAACGACTGGTCGCTAGGCTATGTAGTTCATTCGATCACTGGTCGACCTCGACCACACCACTCGTGATGATTTTGCGAATCGTTCTTAACACCATCTTCTGTACGACTCGATCCTCATTCTGATTTTGACCCATATAGTTAGTCCATCCGCTTATCGAGGTCGCCCTTTGGTCGACCTCGTTGAGCGGACTTCGTCGGCCGTGATCGAAAAATTTAGATAGAGGGAATTGAGTAGAGCTTCAAGAAACACAACCCACTTTGACGTGAGCTTAGGGTGACATCAGTGTTGCAGGCTTCATCATTACGCGGCTTTCCAACGTGTCGCATCACTTTCTGTGCCACTGCCATTTCGATTCTCGTGTACCTGACGGTTGGTGTTCTCGATTTAAGTGCATGTTCCCTATAAATACGGGTGGGGAGCCCCTAGAGTTCATCTTTATATTCTCCAGTTTCTGAACCTTCACTCTCTCTTCCTTCCTTCTCCTTCTTGTGTTCTTGTTTCAATTGCCTCTTATTTTTACACTCTCTGGTTCGAGTGACTCCCCTTGTTTCTGCCCCCTTTAAGTTTATATCTTCAACACTGACTATAGACCAACAATGGCTAACATTTCTTATGCTTCTGATATGGCACATGAGCCCACTCCTTTAGCAGTGAGGATGCCTCCTCACGCAGATGATACCATTGTCGTTGCTGAGGACGACAGTTTTCCTACCGTGGAGGAAATCATTCCTCGCAATGATAAAGCTCGGTCGGATTTCTCGAAATCAGCCACAGAGGAACCTGAACCAGTGCTATCTGAATTGGACGCATCAGCTTTAGCCGACCTTAGGACTAAGTAAAACATCCCATCCCACGTCGAATTGGTCCTGGTTGGAAAAGACATAGTCCATATTTATCGCCTTGGGTACTGCGCCTTTTATGCGTACCCGTTCCTAGTGGGTTGTTCTCTTCCTCTTCCCCCATTGACGTAGGAGTTTTGCCGATACTACAACATCTTCCCGGCCAAGCTTTCTCCATAAATTTATAAAAAAAATTGATGTTGATAAAATACGCGGAGTTGGCCAACTGCGGAGTTTCTATTCGTCACCTGCTACACCACTTCGCACTGAGTTTCCTCAGAGGTATGATGTTGCATCTTCGCCATCGTGGGACCAAAGGACTAGTCGTGAAGATGGATGATAGGGCCAACCGCCATTTCAATTTCCACTTCTTTTACGTTAAAACTGAGCACGTGGTGACGAACCCCAGCGGATTCCCCAAAATGTGGAACATTGCTTGTAAGTGTCTCTCTTAGCCGATTTCTCCTCTTGTTTTGCTTTGTCGACGACCTAACTACTCTTCTCCCTCTTTCATGCAGCTGAGAGAGCCTTCTACGTTGGTTGCTGACAGTCGGGACTGTGTGAGCCAGATTTTGCCTCACGTGGTGGGGATTCGCGAGTGGTCGTCGTTCCACAAGAAGTTTGGTCGTAAACCCTCTGCGGCTGGTAAGTTTTCAATTTGGCCTTTTATTAATTCCGTGTTAATGTTGTTTTCTCCCCC
>ML242841.1:89931-159736 GCA_005239495.1 Nicotiana undulata
TTTTCCCCCCCCCCCCCCCACCCCTCTTTCTTTAAGCTAAAATTCTTTGTTTCCAGGTTGGATGACTTCAAAGAAGACGAAGGCTCCTATCCCCGATTTTCGTCAGTCGGGTGCCTCCACGGGGCCGTTGCTTGTTGCAGCAGCAAGTGAGCCCGCTCAGATTGTTGTTCCTACCCAGACCTCGGCCTCGCATGGACCTAACCGCCGGGCAACGACTCCCTCGGGGGAGACTTCGACTTCTCCTATTCTGCATTTGGTGGATGAGTCCTTGCCGAGCGGAGGGGAAACAGTTCCGTAAAAAATGCGGAGGATAGAGGTTGGCGATGAGACGATGGGAACCGAAAAGCCAATAGGGGGAGATCCCAAACCGTCCATGCGTATTTCGAGGGCAGTGTGTCCTTAGACACTAGAATTCTTCCTCCTTCAGAAAACATAGAAATAGTTGCCTTTCCTGACACCATCATGGAAGGAGAAGAACGAAGTGAGGTAGCTGAAACTGTTCCGACGAGTGATCCATCGTCGTCGGTGCAAACCGGCATTTTTTCTTCTGCCAAGGTAAGGGGAAAGAGCGTAGTCATGGATGGCTATGAGTATGGATCCGACATCGACCCTGAGGAAGTTCGAATGTACAATAAAGGGTTTACTCGGGTGGAGGTGAGGACGGAGGGGACTACTCGCAACATAGTCATCCCCCTCGACCTGGACTTGTTGAAGCATACAGAGAGCGTGGTCCCTTCTTTGGGTCCACTCTATTAACGTGTCGAGGATAGGACACTACAGATGTTTGACGACACTGCCCTATCGTTGGGCATATAAAAAATGGCTCCGTGGGTAAGTTTTCAAGTTGTTGCTCTTTACGTCCTTTCTTTTTCTCCTTTGTTTTTACTAACTTCTTTATTTTGTTCTTTATTTATTAGACCCTTATGTATTGGTAAAAATGAGTTTCACACGTGTAACAGTTATGATGACTCAGCAATCTATGTGGAGCAATGATAACATGACAACTGTACAAGACTCTATAAAGAGGTACGAGATAAAGAGGAACGAAATAACATACTCACGGGATCATCAGATACGGGAATCTCAACCTAATTGGGAAGATAAAGAGACACGGTCAGAATGAATCAAGACGAAATACAGGGCAGGTTCGGGATTTTCAATTAATGATCCAAACGTTACATAATCTTCACGCAACAGTTACGATTAATCATTGTAACGTTACATTAATGCCATTATTAGTCATTAATGCTCAATCACTGGAAAGAGTAGACGTTATATTAAGAAATTCCCTATAAAAGGGAGTAAAATATAACTTGTAAGGACATGTTCGAACCACTATTGAAATATACTTACTTTCTGTGCATCTTTATTGTTTTCTATTTAAGAATTTACTTACAATTATTTCCAGATTCTCTTGGTTATCAGAAACTCGTGTTCTTCTTAAAATAGCTTTGGCAGAGAATCTAATTCTTTGGTTAAACAAATTGGTTCAGTTATCGGGAATCCGATAATCTCTGTTTTTTCTCAAATAACATTCTGTGAATTATGTCGAACGCTAACGACAACAACCAACAGAGGGTTGGAACCCCAGTTCCATCACCCTCAGGATCCACACGAGGATCAAGGGAACATTCCCCAGAGAGATCTGCGAATCAAAACAATAATCACAATGGAAATGAACAAGCAGGTGAACAAGATACTGTAAAACAAATGGTCAGTGAATATGCGACTCAAGCCTTGCAAGCTTTCGTGAGGGGACTACCGGTTGCATCACCCACACCTCCTCCTAACGAACCGCAATTATGGAAAATCCACAATCTGGATTGGCAAACTCAGGAAGTAGAGATACTCCAAATGAGTCCCTCGAAGCAAGACTAGGTATGTCCAATAATCCAGAATTACAATCTTTATTACTAACTTTGCAGAAACAGGTGAAGGAACAAAACGATCGAATCGAGCAAATTCCCGGAGTACCACCTGTCATCAAAGGCATTGACGTTGATAGATATTCTCAACAACCTTGGAAGCCAAGTGAGTCTCCCTTGCCTATTCCCAAGAAATTTAAAATGCTTGATATTCCCAAGTATGACGGGACAACCGATCCACGTGATCATGTAACTGTTGTTACTGCATGAGTAAAAGGCAACGATCTGACTAAACAAGAAATTGAGTCAGTATTGGTCAAGAAGTTCTGAGAGACACTCACCGAAGGAGCACTGACATGCTATTCTTTTCTACCTAAAAATTCTATTGACTCTTTTGCTGAGCTTGCAGATTCTTTTATAAAAGCACATTCCGGTGCACAAAAAATCAAAAAAAGAATGGAAGACATATTCAAAATAAAACAAGGAGACGCAGAGTTACTTCGTGAATTTGTAGACAGGTTTCAACGAGAAAGAATGCTGCTACCAAGGGTACCTGACAACTGGGCAGCAATGGAATTTGCAAGCAACTTAAATGATAAAAGCTCAAAAGCTACGAGAAGACTCAAGGAAAGCTTAAGAGAATTCCCAACCACGACATGAAACGATGTCTATAACATGTACAATACCAAGCTACGAATAGAAGAAGATACAATTGCTCAAACAAAAGATGAAGATCGAACCAGTTCTAGAAGCTTCGAACCAGAAAAGAGAATAGGTAAGAACAGGTACGACCCATATATGGGACCTTCGGGGCGAGAAACTCGTCCCAGGATTGAAAACACACGGTCATAATATAGACCGTCGAGTAGAGATACGAGCTCATCCTCCTCAAGATCCAGAAAGGATCGGGATAGAGGTAATGCAAGAGTTGGAGATTACAACTTCAATGTAAGTACTTCTGAATTAATTACAGTCCTGAGAAATATGGGCGATAAAGTTCGATGGCCCAAATAAATGAGGTCAAATCCAAATAGAAGAAATCCAGACTTCTGGTGAAAATTCCATAACGATCATGGACACAGAATATCAAATTGCAGATTGTTGCAAGGTGAGGTAGAACAATTATTAAAACAAGGCTATGTAATAGAACTGTTTAGTGAAAAAGGCAAACAGGCATACTTGAAGAACAGGCAAGAGCCCCCAAAACCACCGTCTCCGAAGAGAACAGTGAATGTGATACACGGAGGAGAGGAGTGAACGGAGTAGTATGCAAAAGAACGACGAAATTCACCATTACACACGGGAAGCGGATTCGTGAAGACGTGAAAGCAAACAATATATCGTTCGATGAAACAGATGTCAACGGATTGTTGCTTCCTCACAACGATGCACTGGTAATATCCTTACTTATACATGACACTAACGTAAAAAGAGTATTGATTGATCCAGGTAGCTCAGTTAACATCATTTTGCTGAGAGTTGTGGAAGAAATGCTAATGGAGGATTGAATAATCCCAAAAGCACGATCCTTATATGGGTTTGACAATTCTACGATAATAACAAAAGGAGAAATTGAGCTTAGTACCTATGTTGAAGGAGTAATCAAGAGCACGAAATTCCAAGTCATTGATACCGACATGGCTTACAACGTAATCATGGGGAGACCATGGATCCACGATATGGAAGCAATACCATCTACTCTACATCAGGTAATTAAATTCTCTTCCAAATGGAGAATTCAACAGATTCGAGGCGATCAACAGACCTTAAGGAATATAAATTTCGTGGTACACTCTAACAATAAAGCGGTACCGGAAGAATCAAAAGATGAGGAAATCACCCAAACAGGTACGGAAGAAGATAGCCACGATAAGGTGAATTAGATCACCAAAGAAGCAACATCAAAACACACGAACATGGATTCCATACCCGATGTCATTCAGGAACCAGAAGAAGACACGCATATTAAAACAACAACTGAAGAGCTTGAAGCTATCCCACTGTTCGAGCAAGAGCCTGAGCAAAAAGTTCATATAGGCACGAGGCTAAGCCCCATGAGAAGAGGTAAGTTAATTGAATATTTAAAAGCTAACTCAGATTGTTTCGCCTGGTCCCATTCAGATATGACAGGTATACCTCCAGAAGTGATGACTCATAAGGTAAATGAAGATCCATCCTTCATACATGTCAAACAAAGGAAAAGAAAGCAAGGACCATTTAAGAACCAAGTAATCGATGAAGAGGTACAAAAACTCTTGAAAATTGGTTCAATACGCGAGGTAAAATATCCTACTTGGTTAGCTAATACCGTAGTGGTACCCAAAAATATTGGTAAATGGAGAGTATCCGTAGATTACACAGATTTAAATAAAGCATGTCCTAAAGACTCATTTCCATTATCGCTCATGAATTGTTAAGATTTCTAGATGCGTACTCTGGTTACTATCAGATAAAAATGGATCCCTCCGACGAGGAAAAAACTTCCTTTATTACAAACAGGGGGACTTACTGTTACAAAGTCATGTCTTTTGGCCTGAAAAATATTGGAGCCACGTATCAAAGGCTAGTGACCAAGATGTTCCAGGAAAATCTGGGAAAAACTATGGAATTATATATTGACGACATGCTGGTGAAATCAACACGAGCGGAAGATCATTTCCAGCATCTTTCAATCACCTTCGAAATCCTACGCAGGTATAACATGAAACTAAATCCAGAAAAATGCGTCTTTGGTGTTGAATCAGGGAAGTTTTTGGGTTTCCTTGTATATAATAGGGGTATAGAAGTAAACCCCGCTCAGATTAAAGCAATTGATGAAATACCCAATATACTTACGAGCAAAAAACGAAGTTCAAAGACTAACAGGAAAAATTGCAGCTTTAAGAAGATTTATCTCCAAGTCTTCGGAGAAGAGTTTTAAATTCTTTTCAGTTCTAAAAAAGCAGAATCAGTTCGAATGGACTGAAGAATGTCAACATGCTCTCAAAGATATGAAGGCCTATCTATCAAAACCCCCGTTGGTGTCTAAGCCAAAAGAGGGGGAAAGGCCGTATGTCTATCTAGCCATTGCAGAAATTGCCGTAAGTGCAGTACTGGTAAGAGAAGACAAAGGTAAACAATCTCCAATTTATTATGTAAGCAAGTCTCTATTAGATGCTTAAACTAGATATCCTCATCTAGAAAAATTAGCCTTAGCTTCAATCATGGCAGCTAGAAAGTTAAGACCATATTTTCAATGTCATCCAATCACTGTTGTGACCTCGTACCCATTGAGAAATATTTTGCATAAACAAGAGTTATCAGGGAGATTAGCTAAGTGGGCAATAGAATTAAGCAAACATGACATAGTATATCAGCCTAGGACTACAATAAAGTCTCAAATTTTAGCTGATTTCGTCACTGATTTTAATACTAGCATAATCCCTGAAGTGGAAAAAGAGTTACAACTCTTTAACGGGGTTAATCCAGGAATATGGACCCTATTTACTGACGGCTCCTCTAATGTAAAAGGAACCGGTTTGGGAATTGTTTTAATATCACATACGGGTGAAAAGATATGACAATCCATTAAATGCTATCCCATAACTAACAATGAAGCAGAGTACGAAGCTGTCATTGCAGCATTTGAACTGTCACGAGAACTCTCAATTGAGCAGATCGTGATCAAAAGGGACTCTAAACTAGTGGTGAACCAGATACAGGGGACTAATACCTCTAGAGAGGCTCGGATACATCAATATCTAGAAAAGGATCGAGACATAGCAAGGCAATTCCAGACATAGAAAGTTATGCAAAAATGCAAAAGTGGATGCATTAGCTAACCTCGCAGCAGTTACTGACGTAACACATAAAGACAATGCAATTGTCATACACCTATTTCATTCAACAATCGACCAAGACAAAAATGAGGTAACATTTAACAACTTAACCTGGGATTGGAGAAACGAAATTGTAAATTTTTTGCAGAATGGTACCGTACCAGAAGATAAAAAAGCAGCTCAAGCACTTCGCCGAAAAGCTACACGATATTGCCTCGTTCATGATACTTTATACCGCAAAATGTTTGGAGGTCCCTTAGCATAATGCCTCGGACCCAATCAAACGGAGTACCTAATGAAGGAAGTACACGAAGGACACTGCGGAAATCATGCAGGAGCAAGATCCTTAGTCAAAACCCTAATCAGAACAGGGTACTATTGGCCCAAAATGGAAGAAGAGGCTGAGAATTTCGTAGCAAAATGCGACAAATGCCAATGGTATGCTAACAACATGCATCGACCAGCAGAGTTACTTCACCCAGTGGTATCACCATGGCCATTCATGAAATGGGGCATGGACATAGTAGGACCCCTTCCCCCAGCTAAAGGAAAGGTACGGTACTTACTCGTATTAACTGATTATTTCACGAAGTGGGTCGAGGCAGACACTTTTAAACAGGTGCGAGAAAAAGAAGTGAAAAGCTTCGTATGGCGATCGTATGTGACAATGGCCCGCAATTCATAGGCTCACAAATCACAGAATTCTTCGAAAGTTGGCAAATCAAATGGATCACTTCATCACCATATCACCCCGTGGATAATGGACAAGCTGAGTCAACAAACAAAGTCATCGTCAACAACTTAAAGAAACAGTTGGAAAAAGCCAAGGGAAATTGGCCAGATGAGCTACCGGCAGTATTATGGGCTTACAGAACTACATCAAAAACAGCCACGGGAGAGACTCTATTCGCGCTTGTATACGGTTCAGAAGATTTAATACCGGTGGAAATCGGCGAACCAAGCACAAGGTTCACAACAGCAACAAAAGAAGCCAACAACAACGAGTTGAGGACAAATCTGGATTTGCTCGAACAAAGAAGAGAAGTTGCACTAATACATATGGCTGCCCAAAAATAAATTATAGAGCGATATTACAACAAAAAAGTTCACCTCAAATATTTTAAAATTGGAGACCTCGTTATCAAGAAAGTCTTCCAATCAACAAAGGAAGCTGGTGCAGTAAAGCTAAATCCAAATTGGGAAGGACCTTACAAAGTCCGTGGCATCGCTGGAAAAGGCGCTTATGAGCTGGAGGCTATGGACGACAGAATATTACCAACCAGTTGGAATGTTGTTCATTTGAAGAAGTATTACTTCTGAGTAAAAGGAATACCCCCGATCTGGTATCATTACGTTCGATTTCACTTTTGTATAGTTAAAATTGTACTAACTTTTTTAGATGATAGGCAAAAAGCTAACCTATCACCAGATGATGATATTAGACCTGCATAGACACAAGGAAGTAACTGAATTCCCGATCTAGGGTTACAACTTTCTGATGGACGTTTTTAAGGGTTAAGCAGTCATCATCTAAAACTATATACCTTCGAGTCTCGTATGTTTTTTCATTTCAGGAAAAGGACCACAAGGAAGGAATAGTCAAGTGCTCGAGATTTCATTCTTCAACGCTCAAACACTTGGGGGACTATACAGTATGAAAGGAAAAGAAGAAGCAAAGATGACTATCAAAAAGTCAAAGCTCAAGCTTGGAGATCCATCTTCCCAAACAAGTCAAGGACTATGAGCAAAATCAAAGAGCTGAAGACAAAAGCACAAAGCATGATTCAGAAACCTTCAAAAACATATTCGTAAATATAAACGAATGTTTAGGTTAAAGGAAGAATATTAGATACGAATAAAAATGCACATCCATGTAGTTAGTCAAAAACTGTTATAAATAAAAATAGTTACTACAACATCCTTATACTTATTCAAAAACGGTTGTAAATAAAAACAGTTTGGGGAGAAAAAAGCATTATCCTTGTATTTATTCAAAAACTGTTGTAAATAGAAATAGTTACAGGTAAAAATTTGTACCCTTATATTTATTCAAAAAAACAGTTATAAATGAAAACAGTTATTCCCTTGTATTAATTCGAAAAAACAGTTACGAAATACAAGTTCATATCAAATCTGTTGAAAGAAAAAACAGTTACGAATGAGTTATGGACGATACACAAACACATGTAAAATGTTATGAAAGTTCAAAATGATACAAAAGCTTTTTTCAAAACATTGTTAAGAAAAACATGTGAAATTACTATCTCTCTTTTGTATATTTACACCATTATGAAGTTGAGACGTCTTCTTCATTAAGTGTCGATCAAAACAGGGCCCAATTGTTATCAATAAAAAAAAAAGAACCAAATTCTTTACACTTTTTCAGATGAGGGGATGTCTTCACTGACAGGAGGAACAACTTGAGATGGAAAGACACGAGCAGCAGGGACCTCAACCTCAGGTGAAGAAAGGTTCTAACTTTGCTGAGACTTCTCAATCGTCTCTCTGGTTTTAGCAATTTCGGCTTCCAAGTCAAAACCCTTTTTGCCCATTTCCGTCAATGTGTCAAGACAGGCGTTCAGATAAGCCCAGCTTACATCGACGACTGCTTTGTCTTCAAGAGCTTCATAATCTTTCTCCCACTATTCAGATTCAGCTCTTAACTCATCTCTTTCAGCCATGGCAGCATCGTGAGAGGCCTGCAAAGGAATGAGGGATCTTTCCAGGAATCGGACCTTCTCTAAAGAGTTACGGAGGTCTTCCTAGGTTTGGGTGAACAATTGTATAAGTTCACCAGAGTACACCTCCTTCTGGTCCAATAAATCCTTCAGGCTCCTAATGTCCTCTGTGGAACGGGAAAGCTGCTCTGCAAATGAAGACTCTAGGACACTTTTGTCATTACCTGCCTGGTTCGAAGACGCCTTCTCAACGGCCACTTCTGCTGCAACAACTCTAACTCGTTGTTCCAAGGTACACTTTTCCTCCTCCATTGCCTCCATGTCAAGCTGTAAACTCTCGTACTGCTTCTTCCAATTGATAGCCTCGGTTTGGAAATCCTTTGTTGCTTTCTCCATCTGAACGACTCTCTTCATTAACTCTGTGCCTACAAGATTGATCTACATAAAAAGATAAATTAGATATGATAAGAGAATATATAAGTACGAATGAAAAGCAAGTTTTAACTTTAAGGACGAGTGCACAATCTCGTTCATCCAAGTCAGGGTATTTTGGCTTTCCAGCTTAGATTTCTCAGTCGGGCCTATCAATGGCTTTAACCATACATCAGCCCGGCCCGACTTTTTCAAGAGGCTGCCCGTCGCTGGAACTTCTATTATAACTTGCCTCATCTCCCCCTGCTGGAAGACCCTACTTCCACAGCAGAAGGCACGGAAGGGGGGGGGGGGGGGGGGAAAAAGGACCCCGGGGCAATTTGGGAAGGAAGGAAAAAAAAAAATGGGAGCCAAAAAAAAAAAGGGGCTTNGAGAAGCAGAAACAACAATGGTAGCAGAAACAACAACGGGAGTAGGAACAACCATGGGAAAAGAAACAACGATTGGAGCAATTGAAGGAAGTTCTTTAGGAGCAGTAGGAAAGAACACAACAAGATGGGCTTCATCAGAAATGGTACCAAAACCTTGACGGAACAGGAGATCAATGGATTCACGAACAGGAGAGGGAGTTACATCTTTGAGGGCAGAAAGTTCGGATTCAGGCACAGGAGGATAAACAACGGGTGCAGACTCGTCGTCAGAAACCACCCTCCTCCTACGTGACCTGTGGACCAGCGAACCCTCTTCTTCCTCTTCCTCCTCTAAGGTCCTGGACCCACTTGCTTTTCTCTTCGACGAGGAGGAACCAACAATGATCTCCTGGGCCTTTGCCAGGGACAACCTTGAAGCGGACACAGCCGTAACAGAAATACCACGAGCAGGAAACCCTAACAAATGAAAGGGATCAGATAAAGCTCAAAAAGGGAAGAAGTAAAAATAAAAATCACTTACCATGGGTCTTAACCTTCCAACCAAACCTCCCAGAGAGGTACTTCCACGAACGTTCTTCTAAAGGAGCAATAAACAAGAATTTTTCTACCCAATCACGGAAATCGGAGACATTCTTAAAGGGTCCCATGGTTGCTGCAAAGGAAAAAAACAGTCACGAAACTGATAATTTATCAAAAGCAAAGGAAAGGAAAGTGAGAAAAATTGTACTCACGTGCAAGATTCCACTTCTCAGGGAAGAGGAGATTTTCTTCACCTACTAAACCTGCAGTAGGGATAGCAATATACCAGACATACCACCCTCAGTCTTTGTCATCATCTGGAGTAACTAACACCCTTTTACTCCTAGCCGCGAGAGTAAACACTCCCTGGTGGAACAACATCGGTGAATAGAGGTGAATAAGATGATGAAAAGTGAAGGGTACGGAAGCCAAATTGGCCAAATACCTAAGGCACGCGACAACTCGCCAAACAAGAGGACCGACTTATCCAGGACAAACTTTGAAGAATCGACAAAACTCGATGATGACAGGGTCGATGGGAGGCTTGAATCCTAACGTGAAAGGATAAGTATAAACATAAGAATACCCGGTCTTATAAGAGGTTATTCTTTGGTTATCGTTAGGAACAATAACAGGAAAATCAGGCTTGCAAAAACAATCCCTGCGTACAAGAGACACCAAGCCCTCTGTTATTTGGGTAGGATAAAGTTCGGCATTGTCATGCGAAGACATTGAAGAAAGTTGTTCACTCATGGCCTGACTATCCTTGGCGAAAGAAAACTCCGCAGGGATAATTTCATCGACCCTCAGCTCGCGAAGTGGTTCACTATGTTCTATACTCTTTGATAAAGATCTAGAAGCCCTAGCCCTTGAAGAAGATAAGGAAACAGAAGACCTAGAAGAAGATGGGGGAGTAACATGAGAAGAAGAAGCACCCCTGGAAGGGGTAGAACCTAAGCTCCTAAGCCTACCGCCTCTCCTACTCCGTGTTGGAGCAGAAGAGGGAGTCAATTCATCTACATTAATGACTTTCCTAGATTGTTGGTTAGAATAAGACATATTTACGAAGAATGAAGAACTTACAAATAAAGAAAGAAGGTCGGAAGTTTTTCGTGAAAGTAAAGAAAGGAAAAGGGGTATTTATACTCGAAGGCAACCGTCAAAAAATGGAAAAATAGTGATGTGAAAGTCATAATTGAAGTTGTCACTTCGTGACTGATATAGCCGAAAAAAGCCCTAAAAGGCGCTGAATAATTGCAGAACCAACCCGGGAACACCACGTGGCATGTGCATTAAATAGAAGTGACAAGTGATGCATACATTCAGAGATGGATGCAATGGTACGAGTGAAGCGGCGACAAAATATTCCCTCCATAAATGAGTATATACTTACCAAATATTAATCAATAAATAAATGGTAAGTGGGGGGACTATCTGTATTGGTAAAAATAAGCTTCACACGTGTAACAATTACGATGACTCAGCAATCTATGTGGAGCAATGATAACATGACAACTGGACAAGACTCTATAAAGAGGAATGAAATAGCATACTCATGGGATCATCAGATACGAGAATCTCAACCTAATCGGGAAGATAAAGAGACACGGTCAGAATGAATCAAGTCGAAATACAGGGAAAATTCGGGATCTTCAATTAATGAGCCAAACGTTACATAATCTTCACGCAACGCCCCAAAACCGAGGGACTAGACCGGCGCCTAACCGGATGAACCCAGTCAAGCGGACCTGGATTGCCTTTTCTACCCAACACATTACCCCGTGTTCATAATACACATTGTTCTGTATGAATTAGCCAATTTGGATTCAAAGTACGATTTACCACATAAATTTATTTTCCTCTTTTAACTTTCAATAATCGACGATTCAAAACATACAATTTACATACAACATTTCCGGTGCGATCTACAATTACGAGTGAGTACAACTACCGCCCAAAATATACATATATATACATATACATATATATACAACCCACACAGTGTCTATGGAGCCTCTAAGAGTACTAGGAGTTTTACATAAACTTGCCGGCAACAAGGCCCCGGCTATACCTTTTACAACATAAGAAAAAGAGAATGATATAGTACATACACGGCCCCGAGAGGAAATGGGGCTCACCAGAACTGCTGGGGAGATGAAGAGGAGGCACCACTAACGGCGGGCTGAGCTACCTGCTATGGAACCACCTACATCCATATAAAAGATGTAGCGCCCCCGGCAAAAGGGACGTTAGTACCGTTGAATAGTACTAGTATGTATGAACAAACTTTACTCTAAGTAAAACCAAACAATACACAGATAGGGGACAGTTAAAGGAACCAACAAATAGTGCACAGATACAGAAGCAAACACAATTGAGAGTTTCACATATTCTTATTTCAACACAATCATATTCCACCCTTATTCTTTCTCAACAATCCACACTTATTACTTCCTGTTGCGGCGTGCAACCCGATCCCACCGGACAATCACATTTCACCCTTATTACATTCTGTTGCGACGCGCAACCCGATCCCACCGTACAATCACATTCCACCCTTATTACTTCTCACATATCACCCTTATTCCTCCTGTTGCGTCGTGCAACCCGATCCCACCGGACAATCACATTTCACCCTTATTACATTCTGTTGCGACGCGCAACCCGATCCCACCGTACAATCACATTCCACCCTTATTACTTCTCACATATCACCCTTATTCCTCCTGTTGCGTCGTGCAACCCGATCCCACCGGAAAATCACATTTCATAGCAACAATAACAACCCACAATTCAATCACAAGGCTTCACATCATCAAGAGTACAATTTCATAACAACCAAACAATCATGTTTTCACAATAGTCTTTATCAACCATTAATTCAACCAAAAATATTTTCACCAACAACAACATAAATTCATTACAACCAACAATCCGTATGAAATCATGCCACAATAATCCTTTCCAAACAATAAGTCATATACGATATTGGCATAGTCATTTAGTTCAATTAAATCAATTCACAACTCCTTTTCATCGCTTGCTACTCAGCCCCTGGTACCTAGATACATTCACACATATGGGTCTGTTACCATTCTTTCATACCAACATATTCAAGCATTTAATGAACCTTGCACATGATAGAGTAATCACAAAGAAATCACCTTTCGTAATTTCAATTAGCATGGTAATCGACTAAGAAAATTAGGGAATCAAATCTTACACCTTAACACAGTCGGACAATCAATTTCACATATGCTCAGCAAGAAACTCATACCAAATGCTCGGACACCAACAAGGTGACTCTACGAAGATTAAAGTTATCCATACATACCTCGAGTCGAAATTCCCCTTTAATATCTATCACAATTCACCGAACCATCTAGCACCGTCAATCTAGTTCACAATGCGACACATTTACCTTAGAATTAGGAATCTTGAATTCATTTGAGCATTTTATCAAACACCATGTGGTCCCTTAGCTTAACTAAAACTTTTTTAGTGAAAGATTACTTTAACTAGCTTCCCTTTACTAGGTTATGGAAGATTATTCACATGCATGCAAGTCTTATCTCTTATTTTCACAATTAGCTCATGTGTTCTACCCCTTTTTAGCTAAAACCTGAGAATTAAAAGGAAATGGGGTGGGGACTTACCTCTTAGAGTGAAGAAGACGAAGATTACTCGATAGTTTCTGGTCCTGAGCAATATTTGAAAAATTGATTTGGGGAAGATTAGGACTTCTCTCTCTAGAACCCACTCTCACTTCTCTCTATTTTTGTTCAGATGCATGCTAAAATGAAGGGGAGGGGTGTTTTATTAAATTTGGGGTCAGGTGTAAAATTAGAAATTAAAAGAGCCCCGAAGCAGGAAATGCGGTCAGGAATGTGATCGCATTCCTGCTATGCGTTCCGCATTCCTGTCGCATAGTTGGCCCTCAAGTGGGCCAAAAGGGGAACCGGACTGCCCTGGTATGCGACCATTATGCGGTCTGCATACACGTTATGTGATCGCATAGTGCGTCGCATAACTCCCTCCGCAAGAACCAAGGTTCAAGAATGCGACAACTATGCACCCCGCATTCTCGAAATGCGATCGCATCTTGGGTTGCATAGCTGTCCTCAAATTGGACAACAAGCTATCCAGGTATGCGACCACTATGCGGTCTACATACCTGATCTGCAATCGCATAGTGGACCGCAGATCTGCGCAATTCTGGGAAATTTTATCTTTTAAGTCCCGGGGTACTTTTTACTCAAAAGGGTCTATTTTTAAGAAATTCTACAGTTATAACAACACAGGGACCTATTCGGGCATTATTTTAGACATGAAATTTTACGGATCTTTACAAACAGTTACGATTAATCATTGTAACGTTACATTAATGCCATTATTAGTCATTAATGGTCAATCACTGAAAAGAGTAGACGTTATATTAAGAAATTCCCTAAAAGGGGAGTAAATAACTTGTAAGGACACATTCGAACCACTATGGAAATATACTTACTTTCTGCGCATCTTTATTGTTTTCGATTTACGAATTTACTTACAATTATTTCCATATTCTCTTGGTTATCAGAAACCCCTGTTCTTCTTAAAATAGCTTTTCTAGAGAATCTAATTCTTTGGTTAAACACCTTATTCTAGAGATTGAGTGTGCCCTATGGGAAGAGAGGGAGTAGGGTTATCTTCAAGAAAATGGAATCGAAGTACCATTAGTACCGTACCAAGCATCATGAGTTGTGCCTTCCATCTTGGCGTGGATGGAAACTTCCAATATCTTAGGGACGAGATAATACAGAATGATGAAGAGCTCGTGAGGGTCATCCACAAATGCAACGATCTTGAGGGGTCTCTCAGGGCCAAGGATGACGAGTTCGAGGTGAGCAGGGGGGTTGTAGCTGAATATGCTGACCTTCATGCTCAAGTGGCATCCCTGCGGGCTGAATTAGAGTAGAGTTCGACCCAGTTCAATGCCTTGAGGGACGAGCTGTATGATACGACGACAGAGCTAGGCAAGGTTGAGGAATCTAGGAAGGAGGCTTTGGCAAGAGTGGAAGCGACAGAGGAGGTCATTCGTGTTCTTTGATCTGAACGGGCGAGTGAGGCGGAGGCAGCCACGCTCAGGGAGTCCAGGCTCGATGATCAGATTGGCAGACTTGAAGGGGAGGTTTCAAATTTGAATGATCAGGTCGCGGTTCTTGAGGCCGAGAAGGCACAACTGTTGGCTCGACCATCTTCCTCTCATACTTCCACCTTTCCTGACGTGTCGCGGGACTCGTACGAGAAATGAATCCATGCCGAGGCTCAGTTAGACATTTTTAGGGACTTGATGGCGGAAAGTAGAGTTACTAAAGTCGAGTTTCAGGGTGCTCGTGCCAAGGCGCGTGAAGCTCGAGTTGCTTGTGGTTACGATCCTGCTACACCGAGGGAGGATAATGACGAAGATGAATTGGACGGGATTGAGCATGGTGCTTGGTATGATGGCAAGTACCTAGATATTGAAGAGGGAGACGATGATGATGATGGGGATGATACAGAGTAATTTAGTCTTTTTTTTTTCTTTGAACATTTTCTTCAAGTGATTGCTTCGGTTAGAAGAACTGTGTCGGTATGTGCTAGCTTGAACATGGTCGAGTATATCTTTGATTTAATTTGGGTGAAGTCTCATGTTGCCATAATTAACTCAAACGAGGTTAACTTGTAAATCGAACTCGGGTAAGGTCGGATACAAACTGAATTCGAGTGAGGTCAAATATAACTCTTAATTTGTTCGTGCGAGGTCGAGTGTGAGTATATTCGAGTGAGGTCGAATGTTACTCTTTATTGATTTGAGCGAGGTCGAATGTGAGTTAGCTCGAGCGAGGTTGAATGCTACTCTTTATTAATTCGAACGAGGTCAAATGTGAGTTAATTCGAGTGAGGTTGAATGTTACTCGTAATTAATTCGAACTAGGTCGAATGTGAGTTAATTCGAATGAGGTCGAATATGAGTTAATTCAAGCGAGGTCAAATGTTACTCGTAATTAATTCGAACGAAGTCGAATGTGAGTTAATTCGAGCGAGGTCGAATTTTACTCGTAATTAATTCGAACGAGGTCGAATGTGAGTTAATTCGAGTGAGGTCGAATGTGAGTTAATTTGAGCGAGGTCAAATGTTACTCGTAATTAATTCGAACGAGGTCGAATGTGAGTTCATTGATTGGTGTAGTGTTTAAACTTGGTGGAGACAAGTGAACATCATGTGTTTGTATACTTTGCTTGCATATATATACATTGGAGAAATTTACATGTTTTTGGTTTCGGATTGGTATTCCAGTCCCAGTCTATTCCCTTCATTGGTCGACCTAGAGAAGTATTTGAGGGGTTGAGCGATGAATTTGTACCTAACTTCGAAATTCTCTCTCCGCCGCCTCGTTAAAAACCTACCCGAAAAAACCCAAATTGGGAAAAAATTAAGGTAAGGGAAAGAGAGTACGACTCTGAGAACATCTTTCCTTAGAAGTTGAAGTACTTGAGGTGGGCGATGTTCCAATTGTTTGGTAGTAGTTTTCCTTCCATTGTTTCTAATTGGAACGACCCTTTGCTTGTTATCGTCATAATTTTGTGTGGACCATCCCAATTAGTCCCCATTTTTCCTTCCCGTGGATCCTTGCTTTCCTGTGTTTTGGCTTTGAGTACATAATCCCCGACTTTGAGTGGTATGACCTTGGCTTTTTTGTTATAGTATCGGTCTGCTTGTTGTTTATGGGCTACCATTCTTACGTAGGTCATGTCTCTTCGTTCTTCGGCCTCGTCTAGGTCTTGGCTTCTGCTTTCGTCGTTTCTTGGCCCGCTCTCATGTGAATACCTTAGACTTGGTTCTCCAACCTCGACTGGTATCACTACATCAGTCTCGTAGACTAATGAGTATGATGCTTCTCCTATGTTTGTCTTTGGAGTTGTGTGGTATGACCATAGAACCATTTTTTGAAGAGCTCGGCGATCTTCCTTCCCATGAATTGGGGTCCGTTATCACAGCTAATTTCTTTTAGGATGCTGAAGCTGCATACAATGTTCCTTCATATAAAGGCGATTACTTCTTGTTCGTGTATTTGAACGAACGCACCTACTTCCACCCACTAAGAAGAATAGTCAGTTAAGACTAATAGAAATCGTACATTACCTCACCCTTCTAGGGGGGGGGGGGGAAGACAATGTCCATTCCCCATTTGATGAAGGGCCAGGGCGAGGTGACTGAGTGGAGGTGCTCGCCCGCTTGGTTGATCATGGGAGCGTATCTTTGGCATGGTTCACACTTTTTAACAAAGTCGGCGGCCTCCTTTTTCATTGTGTGCTAGTAGTATCCTGCATGTATGAGGCATCTTATTTGGGCCTGACTGCCGATATGAGCTCCGCAGTGACCTTTGTGGACTTCTTCTAGGACGCGTTGTTTCTAGTTTGGTCCTAAGCATTTTCCTACGGGGACACCATACGTTCTTTTGTATAGGTATTTATTGATGACACTATACCTGGTTGCCAGCATTCAAAGCTTTTTGGATTTTTTTGTCGTTTAGAAGCATGCTGTCCTACAGATATGTGACAATACGATTGCGCCAATCCCAAGTTAGGTTTATAGTGCGTACCTCAATTTGATCGATCGACGAGTGGAGGAGAGTAACCACGTTCCCTTCTCTTGTTATGCTTTTAGTGGTTGCCGCTAGTTTGGCGAGGCCATATGCTTCGATGTTCTGCGCTCGCGGTATTTGGTCGAGCTGGCATTCATCAAACTCGGGTAATAACTTGCAGATCTCGGCCTGGTATTTCTATAGCCTTTGTTCCTTGATTTTGAATGTCCTTGTGACTTGATTGACGATGAGTTGTGAGTCGCATCGTAGGACCACTCGTTGTGCTACATACTTGATTACTAATTTTATACCTGCAATCACGGCCTCATACTCGGCCTCATTGTTAGTCATATCAGGGCACCTTATGGACTGGAAAATTATTTCACTTGTTGGGACCTCGAGCACGAGTCCTAGTCCAGATACTGACGCGTTAGAGGCGCCATCGGTATACAGAACCCATAGGTCATGCATTTTGGGGGAAGTAATGGTGGCTTCCTTTACAACTTTGGGCATTATTTTTGCGCTGAAGTTGGCGACGAAGTCGGCAAACACTTGCGGCTTTATCGTCGTTCGCAACTTATAGGTTATATCGTGATCGCTTAATTCTATGGCCCATTTGGCCAACCTATCCCACATCTCGGGTTTGTGCAGGATACTCCTTAGAGGAAAGGTCATGACCACTAAGATGGGATGGTACTGGAAATAAGGCTTAAGCTTTCGTGAAGCTACGACCAAGGCCAAGGCTAGCTTCTCGAGGTGGGGGGTACCTCATTTCGGCGTCGACCAAAGTTTTGCTAATATAGTAGATTGGAGACTGCATACCTTTATTTTCTCAGATCAGGACCGCACTTAGTGCAACATCGGACACGGCCAGGTAGATGAGGAGATGTTCCACAGGTTCCGCCTTAGCAAGCAGCGGGGTGAGGATAGGTATGCCTTTAGTTCCTTTAAAGCGTCGACGCACTCAAAGTTTCATTGGAGTCCATTATCTTTTTTGAGTACACCAAAAAAATATGGCACCTATCGGAGGAATGTGAGATGAATCTTAATAGAGCGGCTATACGGCCGGTCAGTTTCTGCACATGCTTCTTGCTGGTCAGGTTCTCCGATATTCCTTCTATAGTTTTGATTTGATCGGGTTGCCTCAATGCCCCGTTGTGATACTAAGAAACTGAGGAACTTTTCCGAGGTTACACCGAAGGCGCATTTCTCGGGATTTAATTTCATGCCATATCATCTGAGTATGTCGAAAGTCTCCCTTAAATGGTCGATGTGGTATTATTTTCTTTTCGACTTGACCAGCATATTGTCTATGTATGCTTCCATGGGTTTTCCAAGATGGTCTTTGAACATTTTGGTCACCAACCTCTAATATGAAAGTGGTTTTTTCCTAATCTTCTTCCTCCATGAGGATCTGGTTGTAACCTAAATAGGTGTCTAGGAAACTTAATAGCTCGTGCCCGGTCGTTGCCTCGATGAGCTGGTCAATATGGGGCAGAAGGAATGAGTCTTTTGGGCATGCTTTGTTCAGGTCTGTGAAGTTTACGCACATCCACCATTTCCCTTTCTTCTTTTTTACCATGACCATGTTGGCGACCTATTGGGGATATTTTGACTCTCTGATAGAGCCGTTTTCCAGCAATTTTCCACCTCCTCGCAGACAACAACATTTATCGCGGCATTGGATTTTATTCTAACTTGCCGTACTGAGGTTAGAATGGGTCGACATTCAGTTTATGTGTCACTATCTCCTTTGGGATGCTTGGCATATCTGCGTGGGAAAAAGAAAACAAGTTTGCATTGTTAGCTAAAATTGATGAAATTTACCTGGTTCTTGGAGTTTGTGGCCAATTTAGGCCTTTTTGTTGTGGTCGTCCTTATCGAGTTGCACGGGGTCGAGGTTTTCCATAGTTGATCCTGTAGCCTCTACTATTTCGGGGTCTTTGATGACATATTTCCCTTTGTCACCGCATGACCTCGACCTCAATAATTGCTATGCCTCTTCGCCTTTGTCCTTCAATTGTTGGGTGTATGTGCAGTCTTGGGTGATGTGGTAGCATTCTTGGGCCGTGCGTTGCTCGCCACGAATGATGAAAACTCCCTATGGGGTGGGAAACTTGACCACTTGGTATAAGCTTGAGGGGATGGCCTTCATGGCGTGTATCCAAGGCCGACCTATGATGGCGTTGTACGCCGTATCTTGATACATAATGTGGAACGTAGTTTCCAAAGTAACACCAACGGCCAGGATGTGTAGCGTGATTTCTCTGGATGTCCGTCCAACTGCATTGTTAAAACCCATTAGTGTGATGCAACGTGGAACTATCCTATCCTCGAACCTCATTTGTGCGAGAACTCGAGGGTGGATAATGCATGCACCGCTTCATAGTGAGGAAACGTCAGTATCTAATACTACGCACTTTACTTTGCAGCGTGTCAGTATTACTGACAAATTATTTTGTTTTATCATTTCCTTGATTATCAGTAACCCAGGTTTATCCTAAATATAGCTTTGGTCAAAGGATCTAATTCTTTGATTAAACAAATTGGTTCCGTTACCGGGAATCTGATAATCTTTGTTCACTTTTCCATTGATATCCTATAAACTATGTCGAACTCCAACGACAACAACCAACAGAGGAATGGAACCCCAGTTCCACCACCTCAAGGAACCACCCGTGGTTCAAGGGAACCATCCCCCAAAAGAACTGATAACAACCGCAATAATAATGAGCAAACGGTAGAACAAGATCGAATAAAGCAAATGATTGCAGAGTATGTGGGACAAGCTTTGCAAGAATTTTCAAGGGGATTACCAACAGCACCACCTGCATCACTCACACCACCTCCAAACAATACAGTCACCGGGGGAAATTCTCAATCTGGATTGATAAACTCGGCAAGGGGTGACACTCCTAATGAATCTCTCGAAGCAATACCAAGTATGACTAATAATTCTGAATTACAAAATTTACTGCTAACCATGCAGAAACAGATGAAGGAACAAAACGATCGAATCGAGCAAATTCCTGGAGTACCACCTATTATCAAGGGCATTGATGTTGATAGATATTCTCAACAATCTTGGAAACAAAGCGCATCACCCTTGCCTATACCCAAGAAGTTTAAAATGCCTAACGTTCCCAAGCATGATGGAACAACCGATCCACGCGACCATGTGACCGCCTTTACCACTGAAGTAAAGGGCAACGGCTTAACAAAACAGGAAATTGAATCAGTCTTTGTTAAAAAATTTGGAGAAACACTCACCAAAGGAGCCCTAACCTGGTATTCTCTTCTCCCTAAAAATTCTATTGACTCTTTTGCTGAGTTTACAGATTCATTTATAAAAGCACACTCTGGTGCACAAAAAGTTGAGAAGAGAATGGAAGACATATTCAAAATAAAGCAAGGAGACATGAAACTACTCCGCGAATTTGTAGACAGATTCCAACGAGAAAGAATGCAATTACCCAGGGTGCCTGATAATTGGGCAGCCATGGCATTTGCAAGCAACCTAAACGATAAAAGCTCGGAAGCCACGAGAAGACTCAAAGAAAGTCTAAGAGAATTCCCAGCTACAACGTGGAATGATGTATATAACAGGTATAGCACTAAACTTAGAATAGAAGAAGATATCATTGCTCGTTCGAAAGATGAAGATCATTTCAGATACAGACGTCCTGAATCAGACAGGAGATCAGGTAAAAACAGGTACGATCCTTACTTAGGACCATCGAGACGTGAAATTCGTCCCAGGTTCGAAAACACTAGGTCAGACTATAGACACCAGGAATAGACGTGACCTCATCCTCATCAAGATCCATAAAGGATCGAGATGAATGTCCTAGAGGTAATGCCAGAATTGGGGATCATACCTTTAATGTAAGTACTCCTGAACTTGTCTCAATATTAAGAAATATGGGAGATAAGGTTAAATGGCCCAAAGAGATGCGATCAAACCCAAATAAATGGAACCCATATTTCTGGTGTGAGTTCCATAACGATCATAGGCACATGACTACAGATTGTAGATTTTTACAAGGTGAAATAGAACATTTATTGAAACAGGGCTATTTAACAGAATTGCTTAGTGATAAAGGTAAACATGCATATATGAAGAACAGGCAGGAGCCCCAAAGCCTCCTTCTCCAAAGCGAACCGTCATGTGATACATGGAGGAGAGGAAGTAAACGGAATAGTTTGCCAATTAGCATCAAATGTCACAATTACCCACGGAAAGCGGGTTCGAGAAAATCCAACCAAAGATGAAATAACCTTTGACGACGCAGATTTTGGTGGACTAATGCTTCCCCATAACGATGCCCTGACAATATCCCTACTCATTCATGACACTAACGTTAAGAGAGTGTAGATTGATCCAGATAGTTCAGTCAATATCATCTTGTTAAGAGTCGTGGAAGAAATGCTCATGGGAAATCAGATGATCCCAAAGGCCCGAGCCATATCAGGGTTTGATAACTCTACGGTGATAACCAAAGGAGAGATCGAACTTAACACTTACGCTGAGGGAATAACTAAGAACACCAAATTCCAAGTCACTGATAATGACATGGCTTATAATGTGATTATGGGAAGACCTTGGATACATGACATGAAAGCAAAACCATCCACCTTACATCAGGTAATCAAATTCCCCTCAGAATGGGGAATCAGACAAATTAGAGGTGATCAACAGACCTCCAGAAATATAAATTTCGTGGCACTTTATAACCAAAAAAGGGACAGAAGAACCAGAAGATAGAGAAATATTTCAAGCAGATGTCACCGACCAAACAGGTACGGGAGGAGATACCCACGAGAAGACGGATCCAGTCACCACGGGAGATGCATCGGACCATATAGATATGGACTCTAGACCGGATGTCATTCATGTATCAGAGGAAGATGAACACATCAAAACAACTACGGAAGAGCTCGAAGCTGTTCCGTTGTTTGAAAAAAAAACTGAACAGAAGGTGTATGTAGGCACGAGGCTGAGCCCTGTTGAAAAGGCATGTTAATTGATTATTTAAAAGCTAACGCAGATTGCCTTGCATGGTCCCATTCAGATATTACAGGTATTACACCCGAAGTGATGACTTATAAACTAAATGAAGATTCGTCCTTCGTACCTGTTAAACAGAAAGAAAAAAAACAAGGACCATTCAAGAATCAAGTAATTGACGAAGAGGTATAACATGAAGTTGAACCCGGAAAAATGCGCTTTTGGAGTACAATCAGGTAAATTTGTGGGTTTCCTTGTATCAAACAGAGGAATAGAGGTAAATCCCGCTCAAATTAAAGCTATAGAAGAAATACCTGATATACTAACAAACAAAAAAGAAGTTCAAAGACTGACAAGAAGAATAGCGGCTTTGGGAAGATTTATTTCCAGGTCTTCCGAAAAAAGTTTTAAATTCTTTTCAGTTCTAAAAAAGCAAAATCAGTTCGAATGGACTGAAGAATGTCAGCAGGCCCTCAAGAATTTGAAGGATTATCTATCAAAACCTCCGCTTCTGTCAAAGCCAAAAGAAGGGGAAAGATTGTACATCTACCTAGTTGTCTCAGAAATTGCTGTAAGTGCAGTACTGGTAAGAGAAGACAAATGTAAACAATCACCTATTTATTACGTAAGTAAAACTTTACTAGATGCTTGAACCAGATATCCACATCTAGAAAAGTTAGCTTTAGCCTTAATAATGGCATCTAGAAATCTACGACCCTATTTTCAATGTCATCCAATCACTGTCGTGATTTCTTATCCTTTAAGGAATATATTGCATAAGCAAGAACTGTCAGGAAGATTAGCCAAGTGGTCCATAGAACTAAGTGATCATGAAATAATATATCAGCCTAGGACTGCGATTAAGTCACAAATATTAGCTGATTTTGTTGCTGACTTCAGTAATAACATTGTTTCTGAAGTAGAAAAGGAGTTACAACCCTTTAACGGTACTATTTCGGGTCTTTGGACCCTATTTACTGATGGATCTTCCAATATAAAAGGTATCGTCTTAGGCATAGTCTTAATATCACCTACAGATGAAAAGACACGACAAACTATCAAATGTTATCCTATAACTAACAATGAAGAAGAGTACAAAGCTGTCATTGCAGGCCTAGAACTAGCAGGAGAACTCTCAATTGAGCAAATCGTTATCAACAACGATTCTCAACTGGTATTAAATCAAATGCAGGGGACTTACATCACTCGAGAAACTTGGATGAAACAATATCTGGAAAGGGCACGAGAACTCGTAAGACAATTCAAAACATGGGAGGTAATACAAATACCTAGAAAGGAAAATGTAGAGGCAGATGCATTAGCAAACCCCGCAGCAGTTACAGAAGTAACAAATAAAGACAATGCAAAATTGTCGTCCATCTATTCCATTCAGCAATCGACCAAGACAGAAATAAGGTAATTTTCAAAAATTTAACCTGGTGTTGATACCCAATTTTTCCTCAAAATTATTTTCAAACTTGCATATATACCTTCAAAATTACTTTTTATAATAATTGGTATTTTTCCATAATTTTCCCTATTTTTATCAATTTATTTTCCTATTTATTTAGTATTTTATATTCAATAATTATTCATAAATTGTATTATAAATAACTTCAAAGTGTTTCCCGGCTCAATATTTCATTTTTAATCCTATTAAGATTTAATTATTTCACAAATTAACCAATTTGCTATAATTACGAGAATTTTGCAATTTTAGCCAAATTATACATTTATGCTATTTTTCGATAATTAGTCATTTTATATTTTAATATTAGATAATTACCTTAATTTTCATCTTTGTAGCATTAATTTCATTTTGTATAATTATTAGCTATTTTTATTAATTATTTATTTGATTTAATGGGTATTTAACAATTAGTCATTTTTATTTAAAACATAGCCTAAATTAGATCCAACCCACCTGATCTAATTAACCTAGCCCAAAATCTAATTCCTACCCAGACCAACCCTGTGATCAATCTGAACCGTTGATCAATTTGAATCAACGGCCCAGATTACTGGTTACCATAATTAACTCCTACCACTACCCCAATCGACCCCTCATTTTCCCAAGATTCGTTCTCTCTCTCTATCTCTCTCTGTTACTCTCTAGCTCTCTCTAGAAGCTTCCTTGGCTTCTCCCCTCCGATGGGGTCTGTCCATCTTCTCTGGTTGGTTCTCACCGGAAGCCTTGGTTCTTCATTATCTCCTCGTTGTCTACCCACCTATCATCGGTCTAGTGATGCCCTGGGGTCCTCAGACGAACTTGGAGCGGTCCTCTTGCCTCGCATGGTCCCATGCCACTTTCCGGCCTCCCCGGCCGTTTGAGTAAGAAACTACAACCTTCTCCGGCTTAAGCCGACGACGTCTTTGAGGTTCTTCCTACTTCTCTGGGTTCCACGAAACCCTAACCCTATGTCTTTCGATTTATTCTAGATCTACTTTAGATCTACAGTATTACAAAGCTTCTTTCTATGTTTTCTCTGAAAAACTTCCATCTTTAAACGATCTTTCAATTTTAAAAACTAGGGTTTCATAAACCCCTTTCAAAAACGGTTTTTTGCTTCTATTTTTTGTATTATTCTATGTTTCTTTCTGTGATTTAACGACTGATTCAAGATGCCTTTCATTTTTTACTTGCTCTACTGAAAACCCTAAGTATTCTCTAAAACTCTGAATCTATCTGTGACTAATATGTTGTTTGAGCTTTTACTTCTCATAAATGTTATGCTCCTCTATGACTTCTATCTTGTTGTTGTTGTTAAGGTTCATTGCCTTTGTGTTTCTATTATGTTTAACCTCCCCGTTCGTCTATGAACCTGTGTGATTCCTGTTTTTCCTA
Source organism: Nicotiana undulata (assembly GCA_005239495.1). NCBI lineage: Eukaryota > Viridiplantae > Streptophyta > Magnoliopsida > Solanales > Solanaceae > Nicotiana > Nicotiana undulata. Next base: position 115,075 of record ML242841.1, read on the forward strand.
AGGTTTTCAATTTGTTATACTACTTGCCTAAGGTTTTCCCTGATTTTCGTGCTAGTCATTGCTTGATAAATTCGATTACTTGCTGTACAGACTTCACATAGTATCCTATAGTGATTCTGTGATCTGTGACATCTTTTCTCAAGACTGTAACCTATATGTGTTTTCCTTAAAACCTTCTACTAATTTTCAATGTTTCCTTACTTATGTGATACTTTCCCTGATTATACTTGATTCCCTGTGATTTTAATTGCATTCGAGATTCCCTCGACTAATTTTCAGAATTAAAATCATACTTTGCCTTAATATACTATCAGTTTTACTTTCCTTAATTATGTGTTATGTACTTGGACTTTATTGTATGCTACATGATGTTAATACTCTTATTGGGGGGTAAAATCAGTTTATAGTTGATTCCTTTCCCTTATTTAACTCTGATTGTCCCGTTTGAACTTGACTCCCTAATTAAAGGGAGTCCAGGTCTTTAATTGATATTGATTGAGTATTATTTCCATAATTATGTTAGACTAGTACTTCTTACCTTATTTCTTGACTCGTTTTCAGAATTATAAATACTCTACTCTCTTTTTAAAAAAAAAGAGAGATACGAACACACACACACAAAGAACACTCATATTGGTCTGAACTCTCTCTTGCTTTCCTATACATTCTCTCTTGCTTCTCTTATTGATTATTGGCTACTCAGTCGGCTGAAATCCAAGACTGAATAACTTATTGCTGCTATGTTGTTTTGCATACTACTGTCCTATTGCTCTACTTCTCTGCACCTTGCTGTTCTATTCTCACTCTTGACTGGTATGTTTCTAGTTTAAGTTTATAGCATCCAACTCAATATGTTTCTATTATTATTAAGGTTCTTGTTGTTTCTCTTATGCTTCTACTTATGGTTCTGCTACTTGGCTTGCAATTAGTATATTTGCTTTGTCCATGAGATCTCTCCTTCCCTCTATGTTTACCATGTCTACTTGTCTATGGGATTCCCCTTTCCTTTTAGTCTAACATGTCTATTGCTTTCCTTGTATGATTCACTATGATTCTGCCTGATTCCTATGAAACTAGACTACCTGTTTTATCTATGTGACTGTTATTTCTCTTATTTCAGCATGTCCAGTGTTTTCTTATATGTTTTCATCATGAATCTTCCTGACTCCTAACACTATAAGCATGTATTTATGATACTTAGTTGCTATATAATCCTGAACCTGATGTGTGTCTCTATGTGATACTCCCCCCCAATCTAATACTGTTAAACTCTTAGCATGAATACATTTGTTATGGCTGTAACTATTTGAGTCTTGTGAGACTTCTCTGATGTTAACTTGGATGCCACTATGTTCTCACTACTTGTCCCCAACCCCCTTTCCCCTGCTTGTGTTTGCTTCCTGAACTATGTACGTTTTTCTGAGTTGTTTCTTTTCCTCCTCAAACTGGTTTTTACAAACTCTTGTGATGTTCTCTAAAGCTGTCTTTCAAAACAATTCCAGAAAAACTTTTTCAACTCAATTCTTTTAAAACTATAAGCACATCTCACTACTCTTCGTCTCTAAGTTCAGCCCCCTTCGTGTGAGCACTGCCTTGGGGACCATTTGAGTACCCATTGAACTCTGTCACACAAGGTTGGCATTCCACACTGCACTTACTCATTCCCGGCTAGGGAACTTGGGTGTGAGAACTGCCTGGGATCCTCTGAGGTCCTTAGGAATTCTGACACACCTGGGTTACAAAGGTCATGGCATATGTCATGTTTGGATCTGGACTTGGGCCTACTGTTAGGCTCCCTATAGTATAACTTCTTGATTTTCTTATTTACTTATGTAATTTGTGCAATGATGGTCTGTAATAATTAATTGTAAAAAACGACTCTGGGGTTGGATAGTGAAATGGGTGGGGTTATGCATGCTTAGTATAATTATGGGTAGAAACCATGCTATAGGATTTATTTTCCATATGTGCGCAATAGTCACCATGCTTAGGAGTACTTGCCATGCATGCATTAGAGAACATGTTTTAGGCCTGTTTATTTCAGCATCTCTACCATACTCATGTTCATCCAGAAATCTTGTTCACAGTTAAATAACAATAAAAGGACGTTATAATGTTACTGCCTCTGCATTTTCACGATTACTACATCTAGAAATCATTTTTTAGGTTAAAAACATTAACTGTCAATATTTGCATTAGAGACCATGTTACCTTAGGATTTCTTTCTTATCATGTTCATGTTATCTATGCCAAACTCATGTGTTAAAATATACTGCATTGAACACTTAGAAACTATGTGCTAGGTTCATCAACTTAACAAATGACGCCTCTGTACGCTCTATTTCGAGTCCAAAAAAAGGGTTAATAAATGAATCTCGCTAAAAATAGATTTTTGACTACTGAAAATGTTCCCTGCATTTAGAAAAGTCTGGATAGGTGTGCATCATTCTACACTCTGCCTGCATTTAGATATCCTGTTTTAGGACCTGCATCCGTACTTGTTTGAACACTCACTTCCTCGTTATGACTAAGTTCAAAACAGATTCATCCTGCCTATTTACTATTTTCTAAAGGCTACAACAGAGTAACTGGAGTATTTTTAACACTTCTAGGCAAGCCTTAGGTACTTAGTTTATCAAAACTGGAAAAACTATTTCTGTGCATTGGCTGACTAATTATAAGAAGTCTAAAACTGGCCAAATAGTGCTTCTGAAATTCAGTAATCATATTGTCCTGCTGTAGTATTCTCACTTAAACATCCTGCTTTAGGTTCTGAAATTCGAGACCTCATTTGTGTTTGAGTCGTGCTATTCATGTGTATAATTTGTGGAGGGATATATGAGCCTCGTATCTGCTTCTGTGTGTTCCCCATATTTGCAGTCCTAACTGTTTTATTTGTCGCTTAGAATTTTGTCCTTTAAACCTAGGGGTTCAGCCTAGTACCTACTCTTTAGGAATAGTAGTCCTAGTCTCCTCCAGGACTGATAGGATGGGGCGGTTAATAGCACGCAATAAGTTTCGTGACCAACACACGTTTTAAATACCTTCGTGGGGTCGGAATGGGTAGAATATGGATATGATAACCAGTGCGCTAATACCACGTGTAGCTCAGCCTATCGGGTATTGCATTGATGGGATCCGTATTTCTTTAAACCTAGGACATTTTTTTCAAATGTTTATTTTTTATCTCTTTCAACTTTTAGTAAAAACTCATATACTTGTTTGAAATCCTCTCTTATATGAGCCTTGCTTGTTATTTGTTTATTATCCGAATTCACGAAACCATTTGGCCGGGACCCACAGTTTTGGATCCTGAGGGGTGCCTAATACCTTCCCCTTGGGATAACTTCAAGACCTTACCCAATCTCTGGTAACGCAAACTAGTTTCATGAGTTAATTACTCAAGGTGCTCTAACGCACCATCAAAAATCGTTAGGTGACGACTCTTCCTTTAAACTTCTTCCTTTTAAAGGAGTTTTCCAAAATGTCATAAACCCGATTTCTCCGCATTTAAGTTTGGGGAAAAATAAGGGGGCGCGGCACCTGGGATTGGAGAAATGAAATTCTTAATTTTCTACAGAATGGTATCGTACCTGAAGACAAGAAAATAGCTCAAGCACTTCGCCGCAAAGTTGCACGGTACTGTCTCATTCGCAACTCTTTGTATCGCAAGATGTTCGGAGGGCCCCTAGAGAAATGCCTCGGACCTAATCAAACAGAGTTCGTAATGAAAGAAGTCCATGAAGGACACTGTGGAAATCATTCAGGAGCAAGATCCTTAGTAAAAACCCTAATCAGAGTCGGGTATTATTGTCCTAAGATGGAAGAGAATGCCGAAAACTTCGTATCCAAATGCGACAGGTGTCAAAGGTTCACCACTAATATGCATCGACCAGCAGAACTATTGCACCCAATCATATCTCCATGGCTCTTCATGAAATGTGGGATGGACATAGTGGGACCTCTTCCCCAAGCTAATGGACATGTACGGTTTTTACTCGTGCTTACTGATTATTTCACTAAATGGGTAGAAGCAGAAGCGTTCAAACAAGTGCGGGAAAAGGAAGTTAAAAGCTTCCTATGGAGAAACATGATATGCCGCTTTGGGATACCAAAGGAGATCGTGTGTGATAATGGCCCACAATTTATAGGCTCTCAAATCACAGAATTCTTTGAAAGCTGGCAAATTAAACGGATCACTTCAACGCCATATCATCCTGTGGCTAATGGTCAAGCTGAGTCAAAAAATAAAATCATCATCAACAATATAAAGAAGCGACTAGATAAAGTCAAAGGAAATTGGCCCGATGAACTACCAGCGGTACTATGGGCATACAGAACGACGTCAAAAATAGCCACGGGTGAAACTCCATTCGCACTTGTCTATGGCTCAGAAGCCTTAATATCTATGGAGATTGGCGAACCAAGCGTAAGGGTTATAACAGCCACGGAGGAGGCAAACAACGATGAGTTAAGGACTAATATGGACATGCTCGAACCCTGAAGGGAAGCAGCATTAATACGGATGGAAGCTCAAAAACAAATCATAGAGCGTTACTACAACCGAAAAGCTCATCTCAGATACTTCAAGATTGGGGACTTCGTCCTCAAAAAAGTCTTTCAATCAAAAAAAGAAGCAAGCGCAGGAAAGCTAAGTCCAAATTGGGAAGGACCCTACAAAATCCGAGGCATAGCTGGTAAGGGCTCCTACAAACTGGAAGCCATGGACGGCAGAATCCTACCAACAAGTTGGAACGCCATCCACTTGAAGAAGTACTACTTCTAAGGAAAATAAGTACCCCCGATCAGGTATCACACGTTCGATCTTATTTTGAACATTTAAAATTTTACTAACTTTTTTAGATGATAGGCATAATTAATCCAACCCATCACCACATGATGATATTAGACCTGCAAAGACGCGAGGAAATAACACAATTCCCGGTCTAGGGTTACACTTTCTGATGGACGTTTTAAAGGGTTAGGCAGTCATCATCTAAAAAATTATATACCTTCGAGTCCCGCACGTTTTTCCTTTTCAGGAAAAGGACCACAAGGAAGGAATAATCAAGTGCTTGAGATTTCATTCTTCAAAGCTCAAACACATGGGGGACTATACAGTATGGAAGGCTAAGACGAAGCAAAGAAGACTATCGAAAAGTCAAAGCTCGAGCCTGAAGATCCATCTACCCAACAAGTCAAGTGATACGAGCAAAATTGAAGGAACTAAAGACTCAAAATTCAAAAGCCTAAATCAAAAACCTTCGAACATGTTCAGCTTAAAAGGCAAAGCATTAGTTGCGAGGAAGAAATGCACTTATTCAAAATTGTTATAACAAAAACAGTTAGGGGTAAAAGATCATCATTATTGTACTCATTCAAAAACTGTTGTGGTTTAAAACAGTTACGAAATCTTTGTACTCATATAGAAAACTGTTATCAAAGAAAACAGTTACGGATGAAAGATCAAAATCCTTATATTTGGTTAAAAACTGTTATCAAATAAAATAGTTACGGATGAAAAAGCATTTCCCTTGTACTTATTAAAATTGTTGTTAGCAAAAACAATTACGGGTAAAAGCCCCAATCATTATGAAAACTGTTACTAATGAAAAACAATTCACTTGTACTAATTCGAAAAAACCTGTTACCTATGAAAAACAGTTACGAAATACAAGTGTATATCAAATCTGTTAAATGAAAACAGTTGTAACATGAGTTTTAGACGATAAATCAAACACATGTAAAATGCCATGAAAGTTCAAAATTTCCTTAGAATCATACTTAAACATGTGAAAAATTCCTATCACTCTATTGCATTATTACACCATTATGAAGTTGAGACGTCTTCTTCATTAAGTGTTGATAAAAAAGAAAGGGCCCTCTTTCGTAAATAAAGCTTACTACAAACAAGGCTCACATTTTGTACAAATACCGTGCCTACTATGAAAAGGGTTCGAGTGATTTTAGCATCTTTATGCAAAAGTTCAGAGGTAAAACTAAAAACCTCAAAAATCAAAACATGTAAAAGACTTAAGAGTGTAACAGAAGCTCAAAACGAAAAGTCGCACTTTGCATATATTGAAAAAACGGCTAAGTAAGAACTAAGTACTAACTAGTACTTAGTCGCATATAATTTTTACATTTAAGGTTCCACTAAGTTGTCAGTTGTGGACTTTAGTAAGATCCAAATTTACCCCCGATGGAGCTAGGGGTAACCACCAATCCAATAAAAAAAAGAGAATCAACACTTTAATCTTCTTTAGGAGGAGGATTGATTTCTTCATCGGCAGAAGGAATGGGAGCAACTTGGAATGAAGAGGTATGAGCGGCAGGATTCTCACCATCAGGTAAAGAGAGGTTAAGACCTTGTTGAGCCTTCTCCATGGCCTCCTTGATTTTAGCTATTTCAGCACTAAGGTCGAAACCCCCTTGACTCATTTTCGTCAATGTGTCAAGGCGAGAACTCATATATGCTCAGCTCACATCAACTGCAGTCGCCTCTTCGAGATCTTCGTAATCTTTTACCCATACTTGAAGCTCAGCCTTTAACACATCCCTATCGCTTCAACAGCTTCATGGGCAGCCCTCAAAGGCACAATCGACTCCTCCAGAGTTTGGACTCTATCTAAAGCATTACGAAGTTCTTCTTGGATCCGTGTGAGTGATTGCACGAGCTCGCCAGAATATTCCTCCTTCTTCCCTAACAAATCCTTCAAGCTCCTAATCTCCTCCGAGGCTCGAGACAGCTGTTCAGCAAATGAAGATTCCAGAATGCTCTTGTTCTTATCAGCCTGATTTGAAGAAGCCTTCTCCACTGCCAATTCCGCTGCCATAATTCTCAGTTGCCACTTTAAGGTACTCATTTCCTCTTCTAGAGCATCCATATCAATCCTTAAACTGTCATATTGTGCCTTCAAGTTATCAACATCAGTCTGCAACTCTTTTGTCTCCTGATCTGAATTTGAGATCCTCTTCATGAGCTCCATACCTATAAGATTGATCTACAAGAAACATATCAATTAGATATGGTAAATTAATTAGAAATGATAAATTTCATATAGGAAAATGGAATGGGATAAACTGCACCATACCTTCAAAGAGGTATGCACGACCTCATTGGCCCATGTAAGAGCAGTATGGCCAGCTAGCTTGGCCTTCTCCGTGGGGCCTATCAAAGTCTTAAGCCACACTTCGGGCTCACCCGTTTTCTTGAAAAGACTTCCCTCAACTGGAACTTCTATTATTACCTGCCGCATCTCCCTGCTGGAAGACCCTACTTCCCTAACGGAAGCAGGGAGATGAAGCAGCAACAGGCATGGAGGGTTAAGGAACTAGAGAAGCCGCGAGCAAAGCAGTAGGCACGGGGGACTGAAAAGTTGAGGAAGCCACGGGCAAAGCAACAGCAGAAGCCGTAATAGCCAAAGGAGCGGAAGAGACACGAGGAGTAGATGAAACAACTTCTCTTAAAGAAGCAGGAAAAACAGCAGCCAAGGGAACTTAATCAGAGGCAAAGTAAAAACCTTCATGGAACAAATAATCTACAGACTCATGAACAGGAGAAGGTGAAGAATCTTCAGAGGCAGAGGGTATAACTACAGACACGGAAGGCAAAGTCATGGGTGTAGACTCATTGTCCAAAACCACCCGCCTTCTCCGTGACATGTGCACTAAAACATCCTTCTCTTCTTCTTCTTCTTCTTCTTATTCTTCTTCTTCTTCTTATTATTATTATTATTATTATTATTCTACAAAACGGGACTCACCAACCTTCCTCTTCGAGGAAGACGAACCAACAATAATCTCTTGGGCTTGAGCGAAAGACATCTTTGGAACGGACGAAGCAGACACCCCATGAGCAGAAGATCCTATCAAAAAGAAAAAGGTTAAGCAAAAAGGAAAAAGGCTCGAGTAAGGAAAAAAGTATAAACAAAAGCTTCACTTACCGTGGGTCTTCACTTTCCAACCGTACTTCCCAACGAAGTACTTCCAAGATCTTTCCTCCAAAGGAGCAACAGACAGCAATTTTTCTACCCAATCAGGGATACCAGAGACATTCTCAACAGTACCCATGATTGCTGAAAGAAGAAGAAATAGATACGGTGTCAAATAAAACACCTCGAATCAGAAGGAGAAAAATAAATAAATGTGAGCTGAAATGTACTCACGTGCACGATTCCACTTCTCAGGGAAGGGAAGATTTTCTTCACCCACTAAACCACCAGTGGGAACAGCGACGTACCGAAGGTACCAACCTCTGTCCTTATCATCTCCAGGGGTACTAATACTCTTTTACTCCGAGCAGCAAGAGAAAAAACCCCTTGACGAAATAGGGTAGGAAAGTAGAGATGAATAAGATGGATAAAAGTAAAAGGAACTGAGGCTAAAGAAGCTAAACTCCTAAGACACGCGACAACTCGCCACACAAGCGGACCAACCTGTCCTAAGAAAATATTGAAAAAACGGCAAAATTCAATTATGACTGGATCAATGAGAGGTCTAAACCCTAAAGTAAAAGGGTACGTATAAACAAAAGAATATCCCATATTGAAGACGTTATTCTTTGATTACTATTCAGAATATAGACAGGGAAATCAGACCTCCAAAAACACTCCCTACGAACTAAGGAAATCTGGCCTTCCGTAATAAGGGTTGGATATCTCTCAACACTATCAAGGGAAGAAAACTGATCTATGAGAACTTGATTATCCTAAGTAAAGACAAACTCAGCGGGGATAATTTCATCAACTCTAGGTTCACGAAGGTGTTCATCTCTACCTCTAGACAAAGAACGGGAAATCCTAGCCCTAGGAGAAACAAGAGACCGAGTAGAAGGAAGGGAGACCATATGAGAAGAAGAAAAGCCTCTCGAAGAAGTGGATCCTAGACTCCTTAGTCTACCACACCTCCGACCCCTAGTCGGAGCAGAAGATGGTGTTAAATTTTCAACATCTATTACTCTTTTGGGTTGATTTGAAGAAGACGTGTTTACAAAGGCAAGAAAAAAAATTCTTTACAAGTAAAAGAGACAAGTTAGAAAATGTTTCGTGAAAGTAAAGAAAATAAGAAGGGTATTTATACCTAAGAACAACTGTCAAACATGGAAAAAAATAATGATGAGAAGTCATAATTGAAGTTGTCACTTCGGGACTGACGCAGCCGCAAAAAGCCCTAAAAGGCTCCAAGTAACCGCAAAACCAATCTAAGAAGGACACGTGGGATGAGAATTAAATGGATGTGACAAACGACGCCTATGTTCATAGAAGGATATAATGTTTCAAGGAAAAGCGGCGGCAAAATATTCCCGCCATAAATGCGTATCCACTTACCAAATATTAATCGATAAATAAATGGTAAGTGGGGGGACTATCTGTATTGGTAAAAAAAAGTCTTACACGTAAGATGATTCTTGACAACTCATCCAGCTACGTGGACCAAGAAAAATATGACAACTGGATATAACTCTGAAAAGAGGTATGGAGCAAAGAGGCACGGTTCAGTAAACCTTTGAGTTCATCAGCCACGGGAAAATCAACTTAATTAAGACAAGGAAGAGACACGGTCAGAGTGAATCCGGACAGAGCTACGGGCAGATTCGGGGATCCTCAATTAATGACCTATATGGCGACCGTTATAATTACCCTTTGTAACGCCTCATTAATGTAATAATTATCCATTAATGAGCGATCATTGCAAGAATCAAACCTTATTTTAAGAAACCCCCTATATAAAGGAAGGGAAGATAACTTGTAAAGATCATCTGGGAATTTCTAATACTACGCACTTTACTTTGCGGCGTGTCAGTATTACTTTCAATTTATTTTCTTTTATCATTTCCTTGATTATCAGTAACCCACGTTTATCCTAAATATAGCTTTGTCCAAAGGATCTAATTCTTTGGTTAAACAATATGGAAGACACTTGTTCTTTGGCGAGGCCGTTGCCTTTCACTACAGTGACATATTGGGTCACATGATCCTCATGATCCGTCTTACCATCATATATTTTCAACTATGGCAGCATTTTGAAGGTTTTAGGTATAGCGTGTGGTGCGGCTTCGTCACTGTACGATTTCTCAACGAATCGGCCGACATCCCATTTTGGTAAGAGCTTTGGGGCGCCCGATATCTTGTCTACCCTTTCTTGGTGCTCTTTCATTTGGTTGCGGAGCATTTTGTTCTCGTTCTCCATCTCCTTCATCTTTCTCAAAATGGCCGTGAGGGTGTCGTTACCTGCATAATTAACGTTGTGAGTAGTACCTGTTACAGGAGAAAGGATGTGTTTCTCAACTATCGCTGGTGCGACGCAAACTCTCGCATCTTCCCTGTTTGCCCTTTGAGTGGGTTTGTCGAGTATGCTGGTCAGCGTGCTTGTTAACCACGTTTCGAGCAGCTTTTTCACTGCTGGTGGCACCTCTTCTGTGTTGGACGTAGAGGCCCCTTTTCCGTGTGAGGTTGTGACGCTACCGTGAGGGAGAGGTGAACCACTCCGCTTGCGGGAGGCGTTTGGCGTCATGTTCTCCTCGTCCGTTCCAGTGATCTCATTGATGGTGCTTAGGAGGTTGGTAGCAAGACCGGTTATCGCTTTCATTCTTTCCTCTCCATTACCTGCCATGTTAGGCTATGCACGTGGGGGAAAAAATGAGATCTTGTTTTTTTTTAGATCTGAAAGAAACTAAAACTTTGACTAGGAAATTCCCACAGACGGCGCCAAATTATTTGACCAAAAAATGATAATCTTCAGTTAAACTAATTAATCAATTATTAAGAAGAGACAATCCTAGTTAAAGCTAATAATTCCAGATCTTAAACGGATGATATGAATAGTGTTACAGCAAAATAAAGTGTCGCTAATAAATGTGTCTAGATGATATAATATGCAAGAAATACCGAGCAATAAATAACATCAAATGGCAACAAATGTAAATAAGGAGGAAGATTCACCCAATATTGAATGGGGTGAAGTATTCCTTTCTATGACAATGATTAAAGACAAGAGTATGAGGGAATATTGTGCACTTTCTTGGATCCGATGGAAGTGACAATAGATAATCCACCAAAGGTTGAATCTCTTCAAAAGTGGTTCTTTGTATTTTTCGTGAGAGCTTATCTTTTTACAAGTGTTCTTATAATAGAGAATATTCTCATTTTTCCCCTCATCTTTCCTCGTATTTATATGAGATATTCCCAAAGAACCCTAAAGTACAGTCAGAGAGAATATTCGACAGAATATTCCTTTTGAAGATACCAATACAAAACTAGTTGTTATCCCTAACTCTACCACTCGACCTCGGCAACGACCGGTCGCTAGGCTATGCAGTTCATTCAATCACTGGTCGACCTCGACTACGCCACTCGTAATAATTTTGCGAATTGTTCTTAACATCCTCTTCTGCACAACTCGATTTTCAATCTGATTTTGACCCATACATATATTATACTTAATGTAGTGTTTTGTTCCACTACATAATTTGGTGGAGTTTAATACTACTTACTACTGAAATTCAAACGCTTATTACTTAGAAGTTATATATTATTTTATGAGAGAGAGACTATTAGATAATAATATGTGTATTAGCATCATGTGAGTTAGAGTGTTTAAAGATAAAAATGCTCTTAAATTGTGCAACCGCTATATAAACAATTTGTGCATTATTATTTACTGCACAAAAGATTTTAATTATTATTCACCACATAGACAATTCCCGCATTTTAACTTCACACATAACTATACCATAAACCAAATGTGCCCAAGGCTGTCAACTTAATTGCTTCCCAATTGATAACGGATATTATGTTAGGATGAACGAAGAGAAGTTGTGGTAGCATATAAGTGTGCCCCGTTTTCCTTTCTTTAGTTAAGAAGTAAAAGGAAGAGACATCAAACATCGAATTCGTGAAACTCTTCGTGTCAGTATTTTTTTTTTTTTTTTTTTTTTTTTTTTTTTTTTTTTTTTTTTTTTTTTTTTTTTTTGAACGTTTTATTAATTGAATGCAGAGAAAGACAAAATCTGTTTTGTGTTTATAAAAAAATTAATGCAAAATTTAATGATGAAATATTATGCAAATTTGAGGTTGTGTAAAATAGATCATGATATTCGGTAACTATCTTGAGTAAATCATACTACTTATATAATCTGTCATCACTAGATGATGCACCAACAGCCTATGAAATCATCAATAAACCACTTTTAAACAATTACTTACTTTTAAATGAAACAATTACTTTATATCACTGAAATTAACCTACTTTAAACCAGATCAGGTTTTTGATGGATTATTTTATAAGCAACGGAAGTTATCCCAGTATTAAAATCACATGTAATCTAGAATAATAGCGTATACGGGGTTTCACGGATTACCTTTTGAAGCGTGAACATATCTCTTCATCATGTGAGCCTTCAGTTCCATAATTTTTCAATAGAATCTCCATCACCCGCACAATCGTGATCCTTGAATATTCACGGTCTTCTACTGTGTTACCCAAATTATACGCAGAAACAACAATTTTGTGTGGGCGAAATTTCTAGGAAAATATGGCTGAAAACTGCTACCATGACTATCCCCCCTAGGTGGAAAACCTTATGTATTTATAGCATAACTTTTAAGGGTTAAAACCCTTTTTCAAAACCTGTTGGGTTTTCCTTTCCACCAAAAATAAGATTCCTTTATTTCCTTTTATTTAGGCACAACACGGACCACATAATTTAATTAACATGGCTTCCAATTACGGAATTAATTTTTAATTTTCGAAATTAATATCCACCATAATTAATTACGAACTAAAAATTCGTAATTGCACTCCTTATTCAATTTCGAAATTCATCCATTAAATCTTATTTAACTCCCCATGTTAAGATTCAGATACTAATCAATTAAATTAAATTACTAACAATTTAATTTATTGATTATTTTCTTTAGACTTTCACTTAACTTATTTCATATGTCGGATACAAAATCCATCGGCCGGGTTTACACATGAAAACTTATAAGCTTTCATCAAGGTGTATCATCAGTCTCTAAACCGAGACATGGATTTCATCAACTAACTATTACTTAGCCAATGTATATTATTATTATCCAATTTACCAGGCATATTGACCCACGAAAGAATCTCGCCTTTTAATAAATCAAAATATAACAATAAACACAGCTAATAATAATAATTATACCAAGATTAAGAGTATAAGCACATTTAATGGCTAGAGAGATTATATTATTAAATCAATATAAAATACTTATCTCTACACGATCCGCTCAATACATACAAATTGTACTAGCACAAGAAGTTGGAATTAAACCATTCCCATAATCAAGATAAATTATATTTAATCTTGTGCTACAATCATCCATGATGGTTTGTCCAGTTCCAGTATTAGATTGTGAACTCAAACTTTATACTTATAAGAACCGATGATCTAATCTTCCGTGTATAAGCTCAATTCTATACACTAAATCATCTACTATATAAGCAAAGAACACAAACTAATATATGATTTATTTAAAACTTTATTAAAACTGAATGAACAATTATTTCATAATAAATACTATATCTAAACCAAACTCATGGTTAATAGTAGGCAGAATACATAGGTTATCCATCAACCTTACCCAAATTCCTGTTACACACCTCTCCACCACTTCTTAATCTTCTTCGCAAAGAAATGCACATTCCTCTTTATTATTACTATCTCGCTGCTTCAGTTGAGGAAATCGAAAGAGCACGAATAAAAATTGAAAGCATGGTGATGGCAGTTATGGTGGACAGGATGAAGAAGATGTGGATATTATTGTAATTTTATGTGCTATCTTTTTATTATGGGTCAGTGACACTTTACTGACACGTGACAATACATATGCTTTGAAAATCTGGTGAAGAAAAAGGTGGTGTGCCTTAGACACACTCTACAAAGGTTGGGTGTGTAAAAGATTGACCGTGGTGGAGAGGTGTGTAAGAGGAATCTGAGTGCAAGGTCAGTGGTTAAACTATGTATTTTACCTTAATAGTATATATCCCAACAATCTCCCACTTAGACTTTTAATTATGACAATTATTAGAATATAACATATCTAAACACGTGATTAATAGTATATGCCTCAACAGTTTTCAATATTACTTTCGCTGAGTGTAACTCCATAATTTTATTAGCAGGCTAACACTGTTCAAGAGCAAATTGACCTTCCTTTTCGGTATTGTCTACATTCTGAAATATTTCACCATTTCAATGCGTTACTTGTTGAGTCAGTCTTTTCGGAGAAGACTGGAAGAAGATCTTCTGGACATTGATGAGATCAAACGGAAACTTGTGAAAACCAGAATGTTGAATCCCCATTTGTTAATACTTTACTCGTATTGGGTATTTATACCATACAAAACAACATAATGTGAGCAGTTAAAAAAAAGTGAGAATACATACAGTTGTGACAAGTATGTATCAAAGAAACATGCCTAAATGTCTTGTATTTTCCTTTCATCTTCTTGAATTCCTCTTTTCTTTTGAGAGCCGGAAGGAACATTTGGTTGGGAAGGGGGATTATGGTTGGATTAGCTAAGATTTTTCTGTAGATGTAGCATCAAATATTGCACTCCCATTCTATTATATTTCAGCTGTTTTTCTTGTTTTACGTTGACCTAAGTTGATCCAATCACTGCCTAAGCTACAGGTTGTGTTATGTGTTTAACACAAGGGAACAAAAGCAGTGTAGGTGTATTACGATTCTAGAAGTTGAAACCATATTTTCTTATGTATGAACATTTTGGAGTGTAAGGTTAAGTCTTATGACACCTGTTATGAATCAGCCCCAACGCAATATTTGATCTTTTGCATCTATACCTGCTTTTTGGGTCACGTTTTAATTTATACCCGTTTTGTAAAAAAAAGTTGCAAGTCTACCCGCTTTTCGCATAAACTTCAAACATACGGGCCTGAAGTAGCAAAGACAATCACACAAACTTAAGCATTCTAGGCTTTTTCAAAAACTTCAGCAGAAGTGCTGATGTTATTTAGTTCATTTGTAAAAAGTTCAGCACTAAATAAGCTGAAGTTTTGTCCTGAATTAATTAGTTTTGTCATAAAGCTTTTTCAAAAACTTCAGCAGAAGATGCTGAAGTTATATAGTTCATTTGTAAAAACTTCAGCACTAAATAAGCTGAAGTTTTGTCCTGAATTAATTAGTTTTGTCATAAAGCTTTTTCAAAAACTTCAGCAAAAGTGCTGAAGTTATTTAGTTCATTTGTAAAATTTCAGCACTAAATAAGTTGAAGTTTTGTCCTGGATTCATTAGTTTTGTCAGAAAGCTTTTTCAAAAACTTCAGCAGAAGATGCTGAAGTTATTTAGTTCATTTGTAAAACTTCAGCACTAGATAAGCTGAAGTTTTGTCCTTGATTCATTAGTTTTGCAATAAAGCTTTTTCAAGAACTTCAGTAGAAGATGCTGAAGTTATTTAGTTCATTTGTAAAAACTTCAGCACTAAATAAGCTGAAGTTTTGCACAGGTATCAGGAAGACGGCGCCTGAAGTTGCAAAAATTAGGGTATAGGTTAAATAATTTTAAAAATATGGGTATAGGTTAAATGGGGGCGACCAAATAGGGCGCCCCACGCAATTTTTACCACAATATTTTGCTGAGAAGAGCTATTGGGCCGAGAAGAAGCTAGAGGGCCAGCAGGCCTTCAAAAAAGAAAATCAAAAATAGCTAGATTTAAAGTAAAATTTGCACGAGGTTCCCTATTTGGTCGCCCCCATTTAACCTATACCCATTTTTTTAAAAGTTTTAACTTGTACCCACCTTTTAAAGAACTTCAGCCCCCTTTCTCCTCCTCCTTCTCCTCCTCCGTTTTCTTTTTCTTTCTTTCTTCTGCTGCTGTTGGTGTTTCTATGAAACTTCAGTTCATAGGGATAAACTTTTTGTTGAAGATTAACGTTTGATGCTATAATTCTACGCAATAATTCTCTCGTAAAAACAAAAATAAAAAATGGAAATCCATATCTTTGTTCTTTTTCTTTTATTTCTTTGTCTTGTAAAGCTTCAACAGCGTATGCTAATATGCTATTGGTCACAACATTTTTCTTATCGAAATAACCACAGTGCAATCCAGTCTATTTTCACGTTACTCAAATTAAGAAAACTTCATGCACCGTTTTTGGACAAGAATGCTGAAGTTCAGCAAATATACACAAAAATTTCAGATCCTAGAATGCTAAAGTTCAACAAATACAAACAAACATAATAAAGCTTCAGCTAAAACATGCTGAAGTTCGGAAAATATAGAACAAAACTTCAGCTAAAACATGTTGAAGTTCAGCAAATAGAGAACAAAACTTCAGCTACTAGAATGCTTAAGTTCAACAATTACAAACAAAAACTTCAACTTATTCAGTGCTGAAGTTTTTACAAATGAACTAAATAACTTCAGCATCTTCTGCTGAAGTTTTTTGAAAAAGCTTTACGACAAAACTAATGAATCCAGAACAAAACTTCAGCTTATTTAGTGCTGAAGTTTTTAGAAATGAACTAAATAACTTCAGTATCTTCTGCTGAAGTTTTTGAAAAAACTTCACGACAAAACTATTGAATCCAGGACAAAATTTCAGCTAAAACATGCTGAAGTTCAACAAATAGAAAACAAAACTTCAGCTAGTAGAATGCTTAAGTCCAGCCGTCTACTAGAATGCTGAAGTTTGCGTGATTGCCTTTGCTACTTGAGGCCGTATACCTGAAGTTTAGGCGAAAAGTGGATACTCTTGCAAATTTTTTTGCAAAGTCGGTATAAGTTAAAATGTGACTCAAAAAGCAGGTATAGATGAAAATCTACCAGATTTACAAGTGGTCATTCAAAAATAGCCACAGTTTCAAAAGCAATAGAAATTTAGCCACTTCTCATGTAAAGATAAATCTGAACGAAAACACTAATCAAAATCCGGAAAATACTCCAGCATAATATATTGGAACTCTAGTATATTATACTAGAGTTCAACATAAGTATGCTAGAACTCCAGTATATTCCAGCAAAGTATACCGGTCCAGCATAATACGTTGGAAGTTCATACACAGGTGCTCGAAACTCTAGTATATTATGTTGGAACTTTCCACGTGTTGGAGTTCGAAATTCATACACAGGTGCACTGAACTCCAGTATATTATGCTGGACTGGTCTCTGTTGCAGCAAAATAGTGGCTATTTTTCAATGACTTAGCAAATACTGGCCATTTTTGAATGATCAGTCCGAAAACTAGCTAGCCCGTGCTATTTTTACTTTCAAAAAAGGTTAATTTGAGATCCAGGCTCATGAGGTGCAATTAGGAACTGTTAAAAGGGACTAGCGGTTAGCAAGAAAGTGTTATGCCAATTGTTGTTAGAATCTCCTCTCGCTGGTCTCTCTCTCCCTCGTCTCTCTGTGGCTCTGTCCCCATCCCCTTTCTTTCTTTCTTTCTGTAATGTTCATCTTCCTCTATCCAGTTCTACTATCTTATCTTGTATTGAGTTCTTCAATGTATCAGTAATCAAATCACATTTCTTAGACTATTGTTATTGAGGGTTCATAACAACACCTAACTTTGCAAAAATAAGATTTGCTTTGTTAAGAGGAAGCAGTTTAGCTTCTTATTTTCCAAGTGATGAGGCTGTAATAAGTTCTTTATCGTGTTCGTGACAGAATTATCTCAAAAAAAGTGATTATGGAGGTGATAGCTTGTAGATATCAACTCTTTATCTTTATTCACACTTTTGTAACTAGAGTTGCATATATATTTCCTGCCAAAAGTTTACATTAAACTTGCCCATTTTTAGAGGCAGCCAAGTGCCAACGGCTGGATCAAAGAACCAACCAAGTCTAATTAGGATGGAAGGTCTTCTCTTGTGGTTGTGAATGGGATAGACTGATCAGCATGTAGATTGAATGGTAACCTCAAAAGCATTCGTTCACTTTCTCCAGCTCTTAAAGTCAATTATGTATCATTTTCCTCGTCTTCATTTCAAAGCCTCTACGTTTGTGTTCCTCTGCACAATACATATAAATGTTGGATATATGTTGTGTTTCAACACTGCTTGTTGATAGTAGGCTATAACTATATAGTTTGGCCACTATTTACACTCTAAATTAGCTGCACTTCACTGATGTTTGAGCGTTAAATGATAGTAAATTGCTCTGATTGAGTATTTTATGCTTTGCAGGAGCAATTCCGGGCTACAATGACGTTATGGAGCGTTTTGAGATAATATGGAGCGTTGAAGGCCAAGTAAAGGCTTATGGAGTAAATTAAGAGTTTGTCCAGGATCGAAGGAGGTTAGCGCACTTAAAAAGAAGAACAAAGAAGAGTGCAGAAAATTGCCCAGGTGCGCGGCCGCGCACTGGGCCGCGCAAGTCAGGCAGAAACTGGCCAAAGTGCGCGGCCAGATGCGCGGCCGCACACGTCCTTCCGAGAAAAATTATTTCAGGGCTAAAATTGTAATTCAAGAGGTGATTGTTCTTGGCCTATATGAAGCCCAACTCGCCCAAGAAAAGGGTATCTTGGTTTTGAGATGAATTTTGAAGGCAAGAACATGCAAGGAGCAAGACGGAAGATTCAGAAACGAGTTTTTATCTTTCTCCCTTTTTTATCATTGATGATGAATTCTTCTATTGTGATTGTTAAAACAATTATGAGTAGCTAAACTCTTTATTCTATGGTTTGATGGAACCTCTTGAAGGATGAATCTTTGTTGCGTTTAATATAAATTTACCATTGAATTTTCTCTACTTGTCCAACTACGTGATTATTGTGGTTGATTGAAGGACCCTCAATCGGCTATGCCTATTTAGTATGTATTACTTGGAAAAGGGTACATATTTAGGTAGTTGTTGAACAACATCACTCCTAACGTATATGAGGGATCAATACGGAGGGTTTAAAGGTGAGATTAGGAATACCGAAACCTTGGTGCGATCGTAGTGAGCGGTAAACGAGTGCTAGCTAGCGTAGTTTGGAAGAATACGTTTAATAAATTATTGTATTTGCTCGGAAGAGAATTACGACGCCTAAAGTGTTCACTATCGGTCGAGAGTATCTAGGCGAATTTGTAGCAGATGTAGCAGGGAGGATTATCGTAACTCTAGACCTTTCTAATCTTGTCTACAACCTTTGCTTTGTTAGTAATAAAATTATAACTTTTAATTACCTTGTTATTAGTTGGTAAACACTCAATTCATCATTCAATCTTGTTGGAAGTTGATTATTTGGATTCTTGCGAAACTAAAAGTTGTGATTAGTATGCTAATTCCACGTGGGAATCGACTCCGGACTTGTAAATCGGATTATATTTGCAACGACCGCTTAATCCTTTTTATAAGACATAGTTGGGCGTGATTTACTTGGGAAGGTGCAACTACTGAAGTGGAAATACAGTTCCCTTGTAAACTCTGAAACTTTAAAATAATTTCAAGTAGTGAGGTGGATCCCCCAAATATGCTTTCTGTAAACAACCGAATAAAAATAATTATACATGGGAAGATCTTCAATCATGACATATGTATAGATGACCTTTTAATCAATGGGGCAAACGGTTAGGAAGAAAATATTTTTCAGTTGCAAACATAATTTGTGAGAGCTGGCTTTAGTTCCCTTTTATAGTATTACGCAATCACCAACCTAAAACAACTGTATTTCAAAAGTCTGATTGAAAACGTCCACTACCCAGCCTGGGGCTGGGGCCTTTGACTTCCATTTCTCGTTATGCCAAAAGAGTTCACTCTGCTGTAACAAGTTTATCTAATTCCTCCCTATTCTCTGGAATACAGAAAGAAGACAAAAATTCCTTTGTGAAATTGCTGTCATTTCCTTATTGAGGGTCAATAATGGTGTTTCTAGATTGGACTCAGTTTTCTACACTGGTCCCATCTTGAGTCTTCATAACGTCTCTAATCCTCAAATTTGGGGGTGTTTTGGCTGGGCCAATCACCTTATCGCTTAACAAAGGAGGTGGACTTCAAGTCTTCATAAATCAATTCAACACAAAGATTAATCCATCAAATAATTAGAGATCATAGAGATATATTATAACAATGTGTTAAAATTGACATAATATTAATATATAATATTTGGTTTGAACAAAGAAAATCAAGGGATCAATTACTTGGACCTCCTTTCTACCATGGCAAAACCATTCACCTTCTCAAATATGAGAAACGCCAGTCTGAAACTTGATAGCTAACAGACCAAACTAATTTCTTTATACAGAGACATGCAGGCCACACTTCCACCAATTCTTTTCAAGAAACAACTGGATCAAAATAGAAAAACGACCTATTATAAGCATTGAGCTAAGCTCATCAATCAGCATATCTCTTTCTATAGTTAGCTAACATAAATAAAAGTTATCCCTGTATTTATTTTAATTTTTTTTATTTTATTTAGTCCTTACGCGGAAGGGGAGCCTCGGCGTAACTGGTAAAGTTGTTGCCATGTGACCAGGAGGTCACGCGTACGAGCCGTGGAAAACAGCATCTTGCATAAATGCAAGGTAAGATTGCGTGCAATAGACCTTTGTGGTCCGGCCCTTCCCCGGACTCCGCGCATAGCGAGGGCTTAGTGCACCGGGCTGCTTTTTTCTTATAGTCCTTACACCAAAAAAAAAGTTGGAGACCAAAATTGGAAAGAAAGCTTATCGATGACATCACTGCTTCTGAGTTTCTTTTTTATTATTGTAAATGCTCCTATGTTTCTTTCGTCGATAAGAGAGATTTATGGAATAAACATCAAACTAGAAGCGAGGCCTGTTATATTTGCCAAACTAGATGTGAAGAGAGATTTATGCAATAAACATCAAACAAGAAGCGAGGCCTGTTATATTTGCCAAACTAGATGGATATCCCTTCATCGCTAAATTAGGGAGTAGTCTGAGTAATTTGCCTAGGTTCGCATACTAGAATCCAAAAAGTCATTTGCTTTTACTTCTAAACCATCTATATAAAGTTTCACTACTTAAAATTCAGTGATCCAAACTTCACTTAACATAATTAAAACTTCAAATTACTCTTTTGACAAATAAGACCTTATTCTTTCAAGAATTTCGAGTAACAATGGCTACACATGAAGGAAAATAAAGTCGGAGTTTCCTTGCACAAATAAGACAATGCCCTTAGGCATCATGAACTAACAACCGGAAAGTAGAGAAAATGAATATCAGTATAACCAAAGAATAAGGAATTCTGTGTCCTACATACAACAAATTCACCTTGTGGAACTGAAAAATATTACAATGGAGCAACAGAGATATGATTTTTTGATTTGGGTGGGGGGGTGGGGGGGGGGGGGTGGAGAGGGTGTTCCACTACATCATTAGGGCAAGGCAAAAAGGCCTATCATATGTACACTCCCAAGACCATAGCAAACAGAGAGTAAATCTGTAAATATAAATAGAAAAATTGTCATCTAACAAACTTACAAATTCTTCACATTGAGTTATGCAGATTCAATCAATGGAATCCCCTTGATCCTCGAGATTGATAAAGTTCCAGCCTGCTTTTAGCTTCCTGCAATAAAGACTCCACCTCTTCATCTTGAATCAAGTATGACTGTTTTGATGCCCATTCAAGAACTGTAAGCACCTCAGCTTGAGCAAGCTCTTCGCTATCAGGGACATGTAATGCAATGTAGCATAGTAAAAGCAATGAAGGACTCTGAACTATTTGTTCACCAAAGTAAACAAGTTGGATCAAATGTTTTGCCCCTCCAGCGCTTATGATTGCCTTGGAATGATCAAGGTGAAGGTAATTAACTGAGCTAGCAAATTTCGAGAGTGCAATGGCAGCTTCCTTAGAAATCTCTGCTTCTCGCTCATCGAGCAGCTTTACTAATGGAGTAATCATCCTCGTCTCAGTGGCTCGAAAAGTCCTAGCCAAACTCCCGACTGCTTTAACGCATGGAACAAGAAGGTCTGAATCAGCTTCTTCGATGATTCTCAACAATTGATCAACAACAGCTTTGCAGGCAGGAGAATTAGGCTTGAACGCTGACCTTCTCAAGTCAGCATCTACTTCTGCAACTGCTGTAATTTCCATTATCGCCATAGCTGAATTATACTGAACATCTTCAGGTCCTTTCTCTAAGAGTACTGCAAAGCAAAGCAGTGCTCTTGATTCAGTGATACTACGACAAATTGGCGAATTTCCCTTGGCAAGTTTCCATAACGCTCTTGCAGCCATTGCCTTCATATAAGCCTTGGTAGCAGGGTCCTCCAGTTCTCTTCCTTTATTACCCATACTAACCCCAGATGAAGAAAGACTATGCTGAGTGTGGTGGTTCACATGATTTTGCTTCACACTGTTATTTCCATTGACCTTGGCCTGATTTGCCTGGTTTGAAACATTGACAGGATTCTGTTGAGGCGGCTTCATTTGACCCTGCATTGCCGTAGCAACGACACTGTGCATGTGATTAGGCTTCTTATTCCCAAGAGGATGTGGAATATGATTCTTGTCATCATCCTCAACAACCTTAATCACAGTATTAGCAGCATTACCATTGTTAGTACTAGCCAAGACAACAGCGTGGTGCATCGATGTTGCTTTACTCACAATAGCATACTTACTATGCTCCTGAACGGTTTCAAAAGCAAGATGACTAACCAGCAATCGAATTGTATTATGCTGGTGAAAAAGATCTTGACATTTGGGATAATGAGCAGCGAGTTCAGAAACAGCCCAAGCCACCACTGCTTGAACCTTCATAGGACCTTCTTTGAGGATTTTCGCAAACACTGAGCAAACCCCAGCATGTACCATGTGTTCGACGCTTTCTGGGTCACGTCCAAGAAGTCCAATTGCCCTAGCAGCATTCTCCTGACCCTCCGTTTTCCCTTCTTTCATCAATTTCAGCAATGGCCCAACTCCACCTTCTTCAATAATCAACTTCCCGTACCTATCATTGTCTCTTGCAAGAGAAGCAAGTGAATTTGCTGCATCTGATCTGTCATCAACAGAACCTGTATACAAAATCGCGATCTGCTCCCAAATAAGGCATAAAATCGGCTCGTTAGCAGCAATAGGAGGAAGGCCCAAACAATCATCTGCTCGTTCATCAGCCGAAGCTGAGACACGGAGAAGCCATGACACGTCAACAATAGAGTTCTCCAACTGAGAAGCCATTTTACGAAAGGCAGCAGCAGGGATTATGGTAAAAACACGCTTAACAAGCCCATGGGCTCTGCACTTTAGGACAAGGGCTAAAGCCTTTTCAAGGACTTGTTCAGTGTCGTCAATAATCCGCCGCGTCGGCCGTTCGTAAAGGTCGTTGCCGGCACGTGCAGCTTGACGGAGAAGGGCCACAAGTTTCTCAGTTTTGGACCTGAGATCAGTGCATTCTTGCTTAAACGAACTTGCCTCATCGGCGGCCTTTATCACCTGGTCTGCTAACTGAATCGGCTTTGTCAAGATCTGCTTCACTAGGTCCGCCATATACGAAATCAGAAAACCCAAATAACCTCTGAACTACAACAAAATCGTAGGTAGATCAGAAGTCCAAAAAATTGAGCTTTGAATCACCCAATCCAAAAAATCAATTGACCGGAAAAGTTTACAGAAGTGGGTATTGATGTAGTTATTGTTGTATTGAGAAACGAATGAGAAAAGGAATGAAAATGAGGAGAATTTAATATTGGGGTTTGTGGGTTTAAAAGCGATATAGTTTACATTGAAATTTGAAAAACAGAAATGGTCTTTGAAGGTTTGGCAATGGAGGAGTTGGGGTTGGGTGAGACTGACTTGGACAGTCTTACGAATTTTACGAGGTCAAACGCGTGTTTCTTTTTATTTACTATACTCGACTTACTTTTATAATGTTGGGCTGGAGGTGCTGTGTTGTAATTAGCTGTCTCATGTCCTTTTCTACTTAATTACCATTAAGGTTTACATCTTTTCGGTCCACTCCAATTAATTTCTTTTTATGGTTTCCACACATATTAAATTTTTTACTACTCTTTTGTTTACTCTCCATTGTAGTACTTAACCAAAAATATAATGTTGGGCTGCGGGTGCATTAACCAGCCAAAAATTCGGGAATAATTTCTACAAGATTAAAAAACAGCATTTGAAACAGGCGAAACGCCGCCCTCCAACATTATAATATCAACAGAAGGGGGTTAGTTGTCACCTTAATTACCTGTCACTTTCTCGTTTCAAATTAGATAAGGTACTTTCTTCTATGGTCTGTTTTAAAATAAATAACGTATTTTTTAATTTGTAAATAATTTAACTTTAACCACTTCATTTTATCAATTTTACAAAGTTTTTATAACCATATAAATGACATTGCTCGACAAAGATTTTACCCCTTAAACTTTTAAGATCATACTCCCTCCGGTTCACAATAAGTGACCAATTTCCTTTTTCATTTTGGTTCAATCAATTTGTTTTTACAAAATAACCTCTATGTACATATCCCTAAAAAGTTTTCACATTAAATGTTTAATTAGGGGTAGTTTAGTCATAGTAGGTATTTTTGTATAGAATTTAGCATTTTTTTAGTGGCGTGCTAAAAGCAAATTAATCACTTATTGTGAACCGGAGAGAGTAAGCTTTAAAAGTCTTCTTCTTCTTTCTTAAATTCTGTGTCGAGTCAAAATACCTCATTTAAATTGAAATAGAGGGAGTATTGGAAATGGCACATTCGATACCATCCAAAAAAAAGAAAAAAAGGAAAGAGAGAGTCTGAATAATCCAAAGGGGATTGGAGGGGAAGGGTTTTGGGCAAGAGAAATCCAGATCATAAGCTTAAGCTATGTGGGGTTTTCTATTGTCGCTTTAAGGACTAATCTATCACATGCCACCTTCAATGGCAGATTGAAAGGCTACCTTTTTCTTCATATATTGATTCATGGCCCCAGATTTTCTTTTTTTTTTAATATTTCTCTTTTGTATCTTATGTTGCACTTTATTGCTAGATTAACAAAGTGCTTCGTTTATACTTTTTTTTATATAAATCTAATGAGCTATTGAGCTACGCTCAAATTCCAATCTTTGTGGTTTTGCCAATCTGGGAATATTTTCTCTCTTCTCTCTGTTAATTTGGACGTAGAAATTTTTGATCGTCGTGTTTAAATTTTAGCCTAATGAAATACGTTACTTCAAAGTTTAGCAATATTAATAATGTATATACTCAAAATTAAGGGATAACATTGCAAATACACAACATACAAGGCCATGAATTTGAACTTTGACTTGATAGATAAGTAGATGTTAAACGTGCTTGCCTGTCGTAATCAGATAATTATTTTAATCTGTTATCATATTGTTTTACAGAGAATATTTTAACATAAATTCATGACGTGTGGTTCAATTTCTGAGATTGTCAAGCAACATATACGAAATCATGTACGCAAGTATGATGGCAAAATTTTGGAAAAGGAAAAAAAATTATGTATGGGACATGCAAGTTGCTTGCAGGAATCATTTATTTTAGCGCCATCAATGCCGCGAACCTATGGGAAGTATTTTTGGATTGAGATATTTTTAATTTATATGTCTTATTTACTCCCTTCGGTTCGAAATAAGTGATTTTTTGTCTGTTTTCATGCATATTAAGAAATCCACATTTTAGCATTAATTAGCAATGATATTGACCATATTAACCTTTACTATTTCACATAAATACTCTTAACACATACTCCAATATTATTTACTCCAAGAACAATGTAGGAAAAAAATAATTAATTCATTCTTGAAATTCGAAAAAATCATTTATTTTGGATCACAAAAAAAAAGTCAGAATATCACTTATTTTGGACCGGGAGAAGTATCTTTTTAAGTAGTTTATTTAAAAAGAATACTATCTTTTTTTCTGTACTTGGTACTGTAGCTTTTTAACTCCAACTTTTTACATGATACTCCGTATATATTAAGACCACAAGATTCAAGAATATTTAGCTTATATCCCACACATCATTAGTTTAAAATCATAAAATTTAAAAGCTACATTTTATTAAATTCCATATTGATCAAATTAAGCCACCTAAATTCAAACGATGTGAGTAATTGATATGTTGCGGCCGCTTTTCCTAAAATTGTGCCATATGCGCACTCAGCTTCCTTTTCTTTTTTCTTTTTCCCACTCAGCTTTTCCTAGTAAAATTTCTTGTCAATTCTCTTCCATATTTTTCTCATACACGAATATAAAGTCCACAGAAGAGAGCTAGTAATATTTAGTTAGGGTAAGACGTAGAGCCCGTTTGGACATAAGAACTTTTTTTCTTTTTTCCAAAATAAATTCATTTTCGGAATCAACGTTTATTCATAAAAATTTTAATTTTCACTTGAAGATGTTTACGAAAATTTGAAAAACTCCAAAAAGCTATTTTTCAAAAAAAATTCACTCATATCACTCACGAACTTCAAAAACAACTCAAAACTATATTCATGTCCAAATACAACTCTAATTTTCAAATATCACTTTTACTTGAAAAAAAATTTCACCTTATTTTTGGAATTTTACAATTCTTATATCCAAACGCCCACGTAAAGTCTCAGTTCTCTTTCTTTTTATTGGTTCTAGTCTTTTAAAAGTTTATAATTTTTCTTTTCTAATTTGGTACCGCTCTCGCGACCAGCACCGAAATAGTGCTTTGCCCCTAGACGTAGAGTCAACTGCTTATCAAGTCATGCTAAGTATAAACACTTTATCTGGTTTGGATTTTAAATGGTTGATTTTGTCAAAATGTTTTAAATTAAACTCATTATAAAGTATTAGGATTAATTTTTGGATATTCTCAAATAGTGTTTAGTGAAAGACTTCATATATCGCGATCGAATTATATTTATTGCATTAACTTAAAGTGAAAAGGATAAACTTTCTGGTTTAAGAGAATACTGAGTAGTGATCTTAATTAATTTGTTACGATTTCAATCGACCTTTAGAGTATACGCGCCTTCTGACTGATGTCAATAATCATGACTAAGATCAGCTCAAAATGACACCGTCTCTACATTTTCTATTTTTACCAGAGCTTTTTATAAGAGAAGATTACGTGCTTTCAGTTTACTTAGTCATCACACACTTGCATTTAGGGAACACCTGTTGACTTTCAATGTGCTTTTTATAGTTTTAGTTATTGTTTACCCGAAAATTATACAGTTCAATTTATGTATGGTTTTTAAACAAATGAATTAATTCGATTTCGAAATAATACAAGAATTCAAGAGATGTGCAATACTTAGCCTTGAAATGAAGACCAAATAGCAGAAATGGTAATTCCGGGAGTAGGGCTTCCAGGCACAACAATTATGAAATCAAAAAGTAAGAAGGTAAATCTGTATAAAGTTTTGAATAGATTATAGCGTCAGTTTACTAGAATATTTGTGGTCTTTACAATGATAACAAAGCCACTATTTATAATTGTACCTAGGAAACAAGGTCATAGGATCATGCCCTTCTTTAATGTTAATTATGAGGACCATTGAAGAATGTGTAACAGTGAGCATAAATGACAAATTCTTTGTAACGGGCATGTACTAAATATTGTAGAATATTCTCCATTAAATGCTACCAGGTGGCAGGTATTTATTGTATCTTTATGAGCGTCATTCTTTCCAGTAACAAATGGAACAGTTGTTTTCGGTTTTAGGTATCCACTGTCTTCGGCTCTACGTGTCACTCTCTTATGCAATTACTTAGGATATCATATATTTACCCTATACAGATAGTCCCCTTGCTTTCCGGTGACATAACTTTGTGTCACCGGAAAGTTGGTAGAAACATTATTTTTGGCGGGAATTTCTCTCACTCCCTCCGAAAAGCTTCTAACGGGTGATTAGACGCACGCCGCTCTGCATATACTACCCTTAACATGCATCATCCCACAATTCAGCATAACTTTTGCCGGTTATCGAGGTAATTATGGCCACGAACTTAGTCGCCTAAACCTTTACTTATACGCATCACTCTCCTTTATTCACACCCCATAATTCTCCAAACTCTTTCAAATTCTCTTCATTCAATTTGTACTCTGTTCTTCAACCTTTCTTTAACTCTCCTCATACGAGAAAAGCTCTTCCTTCTTCTATAACATATAGTGGCTTCTTCTTCAAAAAATACCAGTTCCTCAAAGAACAAAAGCAAAGTTGATGAAGCCACTCCTCCTACAGTGAGCACCATCATCCCTAGAAGTTTTACGTACTTCTATATGTATCCTTCACTTTGGGGATATTTTCTCTAAGTGGAGAGCTTGACTCCGTTATTGCAAAGTTTTGCCTCCGCTACCAAGTATGTTTGGCCCAGGTGAATCCCACCGTGTGGAAGACGATTGATTGCCTTCGACGCATGTCCCAAGATATGAGGAGGAGTTATCCCTAGCTCACGTGACGAACCTTTATTCCCCTCAGATCTTCCGTGGAGGGATGATTAACTTCAGCAAGCGAGGCCACCATGCATTGTTGTCCTTCATGGATGATGATAATGAACGTGAGTAGATGGAACAATTTATTTCAATTGCCACTAGTAAAATCATCCCGACCTCGGCTCCTTCCTTCCCGAAATTGTGGAACTGCACTCGTAAGTATATATTTTGCTTTCACTCTTGTTAAAGACCTTTTTCTCGTCATTATTAACTTTTCTTCTTTTACCTGACTCAGCGACTCAGTGGTTCCCCCTAGGGTTGAGGGCTTAGACCAATGGGTTCAAAAACGTTTTGGACGTTACTATTCCAGAAACCCGCTGGTGGAAAAAGCTGTCCCTGAAATATGGGTGGAAGGCCAAAAATTATGGTAAGTTTAGCTCATCATGTCCTTACTTTTTCTTAGGAAAAAGTTGTTTGATTCTTATTTCCTTTTGAATATAGGTCTACCCAGGTCTCAGATGTCGTCCCCGAGGAGGACGTTTTGGTTGATCCTAGTGATGCGGCGAGGCTGCTGTAGAAAGCTTATTCACAAACAGGCATCTTCGAGCTTGCTTCTGATGCAAGTGCTTCTTCTCGGAGTCCTCGGCCGAAGAACAAGCAACCAAAAAGAAGACGTTCCTCCGCGGCCGGGGGAAATAACAAGAGGGCGAAGAATGCTGCCCCCCAATCATTTTCGAAAGTCGTGGTGATGAGCCCTCTGCCCAGGACGGCCATAGATACCGTGATGATTGACGATGATAGAGAAGCTAGCGAGGAGGGAGCATTTCTATATAGAAGATGGAGACCTTCCTTAACTTAACATACCGCTAAATTTGTTGAGTTAGTTACACCAACCGAGGACCATGTCTCGGCGCTCTAGGGAGATTATGAAATGGTGGAAAACACCAACTCCTGTTTTCGGATACACTCGTTGCACCCGGTATTTTGGGTTTGAGTATCGGGTCCCTTCCGTCTTCGGTTGATGAGAAAAAAACAACCAGCACTACGTTTGTCGCATCTACTTCTCACCCTTCAACACCATCAGCTTTATCTGCATCTTCACCACCTCTTCCACCAGCAACTACTACATCATCTCCACCGGTCGCATCTGTCCAAGAAGAGGATGTCCATCTTCCCCAATCCCTAGTTCATGGGAATTATGCTACCCCCTCAGAAGATCCTCAAAGGAGGAAGAGTATTACTCTCTTGCCCTCTACTGGATGCAATTTTCTATCCCGGCCAGTGGAACTTGCTAACTATTTGATGCCAGAAAAATATTGGGAAAAGATGCAGGCTCTCTCGGGAGAGTGCTTGTTGAACAATTCCATGCACAATGCCGCACAATCTTCATTTCTTTTGTCAGTTCTCATGTCTTTAACTGAATAAATGTCCTGAGTTTGTCTTTCTTGCTTTGTAGGCCAATTTCCTTGCTTCCGAGGGCCTCCAAAGGTTGATTCGGGTAAAGAAGAACTTATCTCTAACAGGGATCAACTTTTGGCCGAGCAGTATCAAATTGCTGCTCACCTCTTAGAACTGGAAGCCAAAGCTGCTGAGGTCGTTGTGTTGGAGATTCGTTTGCAGCAAAGTGAGCAAGAAGTGTAAATCCATAGCCAGTAGATCGCCCCACTAAGGGTTCAATTTGAAGAGGCAAAGGCCAAATGGGCTGAAGCCCATAGTGTTGTTCTTGCTGCATTTGGCCGTGAGGCTGCCTTCGTTGAGAGATTGACCAATTTAGAGGTAGCCTTGGACTAAAAAACTGAAGATCTTGCTACTACGAGGGTGAATTATGCCCAATTAGAGGATAAGTATAAGAAGACCATCAAGCATAATAGAATTTTAGCTCTACTACCCGCGAACTCGACGTTAGCCTCAAGTCTATTAGATTCGTCCAAGAAAACCTTTATGTAGAGGTTAACCAATGTAAAGAAGAATTCATGCGCTGAGTGGCTTCCCTCGTTGTTGAGAAAACTTATGTTATGTATAACACGAGGACAAAAACCTTGGAAGAGGCTAAAACGGGTATCATTAATTTTGATGTCGAAATCGCTAAATCCAGTGAGCTAGAGTCTGTTGCTAAAAGGGGTCTCCTGGCAGGGCTCGATGCTTCCGATTCTTCTGGTTCCGGTTCCGAAACTTCGGGAACTGAAGAGGAACCAGAAGGAGAAGATGTTGAAAGCTAAGCTGATGAGGACCAAGATGTTGAGCCATCGGCGGGTCTACCCACTTTCCCTGGGGGCGCAGACACTTCTCTTCCTCCGGGTTCCGAAGATGCAGCAATTTAGCTTTTTATTTCTTTTCCCAACTTTTGTATCCATGCCGTTTCAGCACATTTATTGTGAATAAAAATATCTTTTGTTCAAGTATTGCATGAGTCATTTTTTGTTTGAAAATTTATGCAAGTTTTAATCTTTTTGCTTAAGAGTTTTGCGCACGTTTTACTGTTTGCGTCTGATTATGTAAGACCTTGGGTGTATTTTTTCCCCAAAAGCATTTGGATTTCGGTTTTTTTTTATAAGAGATAGCCCTCTTATGTTTACGGTGCTCTTAAAGAGGACGACTCATGTTCATTACGGCACTAGCATTTGAAGTACTTGTTTAACTTTCAAATGATAAAACCAATTCATCGTTCATATAAGAAACAAGATAGAAATAAAAGGACTTTACTTTATTCTTTCAATTTTCAAAAAGTACATAAGCATCTGTTATGCTAAAAAGAAATTGTTATTTCTTGTGGCTAGCTTATACAACTTGTTTCTACGGGGTTGCTTGCGCAGTCCTTGGTCCCGATAACATAACTATATTTCTGGTTTTCATATTCTGCTTGACATGGT
Source organism: Nicotiana undulata (assembly GCA_005239495.1). Classification (NCBI taxonomy): domain Eukaryota; kingdom Viridiplantae; phylum Streptophyta; class Magnoliopsida; order Solanales; family Solanaceae; genus Nicotiana; species Nicotiana undulata. The sequence continues at coordinate 146,249 of ML242841.1, forward strand.
AGTCATTATTGTCGTATCCTCATAGCATTCCCCCTAGTGTTCGAATGCGAATAATACAAATTGGAACACTGGAACTTTTGCACCTTTGAGGTCTCCACTAATGAATTGCTAGATAATCTTCAGTTCGGTAACAAACTTCGCTTCCCCTTATGAATTTATGCTATCGAGACAAATACTATTTAACAATCCTCTAGTGGTTTGCACTTCTGAACGATCGGGTAACCTTTGCTTGATAGCAAACTCAATTTCCCGGTGGGAATTTTTCTATCGAGCCAAAGATTATCTAACCGCTCCGGAGTGGCTCTTCGCTTGTGTTCCTTGATATTAAAAGTCTTATTGTTGTTGTTGAAACCTTCTTCGTAGTATTCTTTTGTGGCTACCTCGTTAAAAACCTTGCCAGAAAAACCCAATTGGGACAAAAATTGGCCGAAGGGGAAAAGAGTGCACCACATACTTTCAGCACATGTGATGTTTGTCAACAATAATATCTCTTGAGGTGTGCCACATTCCAGTTGCTAGAAAAATTTTCTCCATCCTGATTCTCAAACTCATATGAACCTTTCCCGGTGATAGCTGAAATCCGATAGGGGCCTTCCTAGATTGGACCTAGCTTCCCTACGTTGAGTTCTCGGATTTTTTGAGTTACTTTCCTTAGAACCAAGACTCCCACTTTAATAACGGAGGTTGTCTCTTCGATTATAATATCTTTCCATTCTCTGCTTCTGGGATGCCATTCTTATATGTGCCAAGTCCCTGCGCTCATCGAGTAGCTCCAAGTCGACTAACATCGCTTCATTTTTTGTCTCTTCACTTGCTTGGAAATATCTCAAGGTAGGTTCTCCTACTTCCACCGGAATTAAGGCTTCCGCTCCGTACACGAGGGAAAAAGGAGTTTCTCCTTTGCTTGATTTGGTCGTTGTTCGGTATGCCCATAGCACTCCAAGCAGTTCCTCAGGCCATTTACCTTTAACCGCTTCCAACCTCTTCTTGAGATATTGTAAAATCACTTTGTTCATTGATTACGCTTGAGCATTCACGCTAGGATGATAGGGTGAAGATGTGATTCTTTTGGTTTTCAAGTTTTCAAGGAACTTTGTGATCTTTGCGCCTATAAATTGTGGGCCATTACCGTAGTCTATATCTTTTGGTATTCCAAATCTGCAAATTATGTTCTCCTACAAAATATCAACCACTTCACGTTTGCCAATCTTCTGATAAGGACCTTCTTCGACCAACTTAGAAAAATAGTCAGTTAAAATTAAAAGAAATCTTACCTTACCAGGGGACGGCGACAGTGGTGCGACGATATCCATTCCGCACTTCATGAACGACCATGGAGATAGAACTGAATGTGATGGTTCTGCTGGTTGATGTACCAGTGGGGCATAGCGTTGGCACTTATCGCATTTTTGCACGAAATCTTTGGCGTCTTGTTCCATTCAGGACCAATAATATCTTGCACTTATGAGTTTTACTACTAAGGAATCTGCGCCCGAATGATATCTACATATCGCTTTTTGGACTTGTCACATAACAGTAATTAGCATCGGGCGCTCCCAAGCATCGGGCCAGCAGGTCTTGGAAAGATTTCCTGTACAGTTGGCCTTCTTTGAAGCTACATCGTGTTGCTTTGGCGCGCAACGCCGAGGACGCTTTGGAGTCTTCGGGAAACTTCCCATTCTCAAGATAATCAGTGATCTCATTCCCTTAGTCCCAGACCAAATTAGTCGTATTTACCTCAAAGTAGTTGTTTGCGTCCAGAACTGAGTGCATGAGCTGGACTACTGTCCCGGAATTCGATCCCTTATTTTCCATTGATGAACCGAGGTTAGCTAATGCATCTACTTTTGCATTTTTTTCCTCGGGATATGAGTGATCGACCACTCCTAGAATCGAGTAAGCAGAGCCTGGACCTTCACTACGTATTGTTGCATGCACTCCTCTTTGGTATCAAAGATCCCGTAGACCTGATTTACCACAAGTTGGGAGTCGTATTTGATTTTTATGACCTCGAAATCTAGTCCTCGGTCCAGTTCGATTCCAACAATCAAAGCTCCATACACTGCATCATTGTTAGTTAAAGAGACCGTTCTTATGGCCTGCCTTAGGGTTTCTCCCGAAGGCGTGGTTAATACTATTCCAAGACCGGACCCCTTTTTATTGGAAGCTCCATCCGTAAATAAGGTCCATACCCCCGATGTCGATTTTGATATAATTACTGCTTCTTTGGTTGCTAGAGGCAGCAATCCCGGACTGAAATCGCCCAAAATTTTGGCCAAAACTTGTGACTTAATCACAGTCCTAGATTTATACTCTATGTCGAATTCACTCATTTCGACGGCCCAATTGGCCAATTTACCTGAGAGTTCGGGTTTGAGAAGGATATTTTGCAAGAGAAACGTGGTCACCACAACTATCGGGTGACAATGGAAGTAAGGCCTTAGCTTCCTAGCGGTGACTACGAGAGCTAAGGCCAACTTCTCCAAATGCGGGTAGCGAGTTTCTGCTCCCGTTAAAATCCTACTAACGCAATAAATAGGAGATTGTGTACCTTCATCCTCACGGACTAGAACGTTGCTTACCACTACCTCTGAGACTGCTAGGTAGATTAACAGTGTTTTAACTTCCTTCTGTTTTGATAATAACAGAGTGCTTAACAAGTACCTTTTCAAATCTCTCAAAGCCTCATGTCATTCCGGGGTCCATTCGAAGTTATTTTTCTTTTTGAGCAGCGCGAAAAAATGGTGGCATTTCTTTGATACGGGAAATAAACCTGCTCAAAGCGTCCAATCTCCGTGTCAGCCTTTGAACTTCTTTCACGCTTGATAACTTGTTCGAGATGTCTTCAATGTCTTTCATTTTATCGGGGTTTACCTTAATCCCCCTTTGTGATGCCAGAAATCCTAGGAACTTGCCGGAGCTGACCCCGAACATGCACTACTCGGGGTTAAGCTTCATGTTATATTTCCTTAGGATGTCAAAGGTTTCTTGCAAACGCTTAAGATGATCACCTGCGTACAAAGACTTAACAAGAATATCGTCTATATAAACTTCCATGGTTTCCCCTATCTGTTTTTCAAACATCTTGTTTATGAGCCGTTGATAAGTGGCTCTGGCGTTCTTTAGCCTCGAAAGGCATCACATTGTATCAATATGTGCCGAAATTCGTTATGAACGAAGTTTTTTCCTGATCCTCCGGGTTCATCTTAATTTGGTTGTACCCGGAATAAGCATCGAGAAAACTCATTAACTCGTGCCTGGTTGTTGCATAAATCATTTGATCGATGTTTGGCAGTGGGAACGAGTCTTTTGGGCACGCCTTATTCAAGTCCTTATAATCTACGCACATGCAAATTTTATTATTTTTTCTTAGGAACTACTACTACGTTAGCTAGCCAGTCTAGATACTTTACCTCTCATATCGAACTAAAATCAAGTAGGCGAGTTACCTCTTCTATGACGAATTTATTCATGGCCTCCGTAATAGGGCGTTTCTTTTGCCTTACTGAAGGGATGTTGGGATTCAAGATTAGCTTGTGTATAGTCACTTCCATTAGGATACTTTTCATATCTGCATGTGACCACGCAAAACAATTGACATTATACTTAAGAAATTCAATAAAGCCAGACCTGAGCTCGGGGTGCAGTCCTGTCCCCAAGTGAAAATTCCTCTCCAAGAACTTTTCAAATAATTCAACTTGCTCAAGCTCTTCTATTTTGGACTTTGTTGCATCCGTCTCTTATGGTACCTAGAAGTATCTTGGGACCTGATAAGATTCTGACGCTTCTCCACCCGATTAACTTCACTTGATTCAAGAGTCAGCGATGATCCCTATAATTGCTATGCCGCATGATACTTTCCTTTGCTATTGGAGACAGAAATTGCATTCATCTCCATTGCTGCCTGTTGGTCGCCTTTTACCTGTTTAATTCCGTCGGGAGTTGGGAATTTAAACAACTGATGATATATTGATGGTACGACTCTCATCTCGTGCAACCACGGTCTTCCTAGAATAATGTTATAACCCATATCATCTTCCATAACTTTGAAAAGAGTTGTCCTCATCACCTCGTCGGCATTCGTGGGCAGCAAGATCTCTCCTCGGGTTGTCATGCATGCGAGCTTGAATCCGACGAGGATTTTCATGGACGAAATGATGTTTCCGGTAAGTTTGGCTTGATCCAATACCCTCCATTGTATGATATTGTCCGAACTTTGTGGATCCACCAGAACACATTTGATTTTTAAAATCTAGTACATTTAAAGAAATTACCAATGCGTCATTGTGTGGTAGCAACAGTCTGTATGCGTCCTCCTTCGTGAAAGTGATGCCATCTGCAGCGATTATCCAGATTCTCTTGCTATGGGTTTTTGACACCTTCGTCTTCTTTACTACCGAGAAGGTAACCCCGTTGATTTCGTCCCCCCCTCCCCCCGAAGATTATGTTGATCGTCTAGCGCAGGGGGTATTCTCCTATTTTTGATTTCTAGTGTTATCACGGTTGCGGCTATGATTGTTCTTGGACCAGTCACTTAAGAATTCCCTGAGATGGCCATTTTTTAGTAGTGTCACCACCTCTTCACGGAGATGTCCGCAGTCCCATTCTGGTGGCCATTCGTCTCGTGGTATTCGCACTACAAATTGGGATCCCTCTAGATGGGATTGGACCTCATCGGCTTCGGGAACCATGCTTCTTTAATGTTCCTCATGGATAATACCAACTCTACTGCACTGACATTGAATTTTCCTATAGCTTGGGGTAGGAAGGATCCCGTGTACCTGACGTTTCTTTGTCCTGCAATGATCTGTTATTCCGATCGCGATCAGTTGTTCTGTCGGTAACCAATATGTCTGCCGACAGAAAATCTCTACCGCATCCTTCAGCCCATTTGTAGGGCGAAAACCAACCCCTTGAAGACCGTTTATCAGTGTGGAAATTGTCTTTTGATTTTTCTTTATTCTTCTCCCGAACTTTTGCCGACATCGGAAAGACAATCTGATCATCTTTAATCCTTATTTTAGACTCGTACTAGTTGTGAACATCCGCCCCAGTCGTCTCTTGGAACTCAAACAAGCTCTCCTTCAATTCGGGAAGCATCAGAACTTCTCGGATTCAGACCCTTAGTGAATGCTTTAGCCTCCCATTCATCCGGAACAACCTGGAGCAAGATCCTCTCCTTTTGCAACTGGGTGGCTGATTCCCGCAATAACTTGGACTCTCCTTGTGCAATTCTGAATATGTCGGCCTTTTGGGCCTGCACCTTTCTGGCCCCGACATGGGACTTAATAAAAGAATCTGCGAGCATCTAAAAGGAACCTATGGAATACTCAGGTAACAACGAATACCACATCAAGGCTCCCCTTGTAAGAGTCTTTCTGAATTTCTTCAGCAAAACAGATTCAATCTATTGGGGAGCTAAATCGTTCCCCTTCACCGCCGTTGTATAGGTGATGTTTTAGACGTCAATACCACACAAGAATATAGGTTAAATGTGTGGTACCCAATTTTAGAGTGCTGTCTCACAAGAAGAACCTGGTTCTTCTTTGTGTTCCAACTTCTACTGGTGCGGAATAATAAAAGCAGTAAAGTACAAACAGAGAGATTTTTACATGGAAAACACCTGGCTCAAAGGGTGAAAAAACCACGACCTACTCCTCAGTAGGATTTACTCAAACTCTTCACTAAAAACTCTGAGCCAAACGGACTTACAAAATAAACTCTTTTGTAATCCTAGGACTAACTCTAATCCCTTTGTATCAACTAGCCTCTAGCTAATTTCTACAAGCTTCAAGTTAACTCTAAATTGAACAATGTGTACCTATTACAATTGCTTCTAAGAAATCTTATAAGATACAATATTAAAACTCCTACTACAATCAACTAGACTCAATACACAAACGATGGAACTAGTTTTTCTAGCTGATATGTAGCCTTTGTATCGCACAATAAATCTTCTTGCAAAATAACTTTGGGAATTTTGCTTTCAGATCTTGATTCACTTCAGTACTTGTGCGTCCAGAATTCCAGCATAAATACTTCGAATATTTATAAATTCGGTTTTTGAGTTTGTCGTTCAGTTATAGTCCAACTCTTCCTGGGTGAAAGAGTTCGTATCAAACTCAAACTTCCTTCCTTTGTTACTTTCCTTGCTGAATTCAACTTCTATTATCTCATCAGTTTGCAACCTTTTCGCATTAGGAGACAATCTCTTGGTTCATTGATACTTCACAATCACAAATATCTCCTATACATATACGGTTCATGTGCCAGCTATTCAGTTCAAGAATGTGTGCTCTGATGGACCTGGTTCAACTGGTCAGACATTTGTCAATCTTCAAAACTATGCATTGACTTGGGTCAACAAATTCCCCCTTTTTGATGATGACAAACTCTGTGCTTAATCATGTATACACTTCAAACACTTTGTACAATTTTAAGCATTAATCATAGAGAAACCAGGTGCATTAGGTTTTAAATATCACTTATGCAAAAAATTTGAAAAGCTTCAGCACATATCTTCCCCTTTTTGGCATCATCGAAAATTTGCAAAATGATACTCTTACCAAAATTATTAATTATTACTCATGTCCATTTGAGGCAACTACAGGTGCAAAACATGATTAATCAATCACAAGAAACCAATAAATGTAAGCTACATAAGAAACTGAGACAAGTCAATAACTAAACAACATATTCATTGATTAGGAATGCACATCAACCACCAGAAAATTAAAACAAAGACAGCCAAAAACCATGAGCAACACAGGAAAAAACAGAAACAAGTTCAAAAAGATAGAAACAAGTCCCGCACTGGGCACTGAAGGGTTATTGGGTAGCTCTGGACAGCCTAAGGATGGGAAGGTGCAGAAGAGGTTTTAGTCTTGGATTGTAGAAGAGAAAGCATCTGCTGAAGAACACCCTCGTTCTTTTCCTTCTCTTTTTCTAGTTCATCCCTGAGAGCATCCCGCTCAGCTTCAACCTCAATCACACGAGATTTCAAATGAAGGATCTCCATATCCTTGATCTCGCTTTCATGCACCAGACTTCTTACTTTGCTGTTGACTGGCTGCTTCCTAGATGAACCAGGTTCATCTGCAGGAACATTGACAATGCAATCATATGACAACAAAGTTTCCTTCCCAAAATAATCCTTGGCAGTCACCATTTCAGCCTTCTTCGCATGAACCCCAAAATGTGCAAGCACAGTTGCCAGAATAAATCCATATGGGATTGCATGTGCTTTGGTTCCATTCACAACTCTGTCCAAGAGTTGGATTATGAAGACTGGCCAATTGATTTGCTTTACCCTGTACATATACTCCATCAGAGTCAAATCCATATAGTTGGCTATGTGCCTTCTTTCTTGTCTGGGCAGCAGGAATTTGATGACAAACTCGAAGAGCAACTTGTGCTCGGGCTTCATTTCACTTTTGTAGACTGGCCTGGGTTCAATCTCACTCTCATTGTAACTGAAGAATCTAGTTATGTTGATTGCTGAGGCCATCCCATATAGACAAGGCCATCTCTGCCTTGTGTAGTCCTCATAGCCCTCAGCTGGTATGTTCAGAATTTCACCCAGCTCTTTAGCATCAAAGGAAACTTGAACTCCTTTGACCATAGAGGTTACCCTGCCGTCTTTGACAATGGCATTTCCCATTAATTCCACCAATTCATCCCTTGCCATCCTGCCTTTCATGCGAAGGACCGTGTCCTTCCATCCCTGCACGTCAAGACTGTCCTGGAGGTATCTCATTCCAGGATCCTCTAGATCTTTGAACAACTTGACCTTCAAGATTGTTCGCTTGCCAAACATTATGATTCTGTCAGTCTCCACATCATCTTCCTTCTCCTCTTCTCCACTACAGTCTGTGTCATCATCTTTCTCAACAACCTTCATTTTCTTTACCTTGGACCTGGTCTTTTTGGCAGTGCTTGGAGTTGCAGCGGACACAACAGCTGACTTCTTTGAAGAAGCCTTAGCCTTTTTAGGTTTTGGTGTACCAACCACAATTGGAGCAATCTGCTCCTCTTGTTGGACCAGGTCCAACGTCTCCTCTTCAATAACAGCAGCCTCAACAGGCTCTCCAATCTTAGCTTTACCCTTTGCCGCCTTCTTTTTCCTGCTCTCTTGCAGATCCTTCTCCAACTTTTCTTCTTCTTCTCTAACAGTATTACGAGTAGCACGCACCTTACGGACAGGAGCATCAGCAAAAATAGTAGCTTTCCTCTTCTTTGGAGGAACTGGGGTAGATGATTTCTTGGACTTCTGAGTCCTTCTTTTCTTGGGGTTATAGGACTCCCCCAGTTTCTTTAGCCTTTCATCCAATGTCTCGTCCCCAGATGAACCAGGTTCATCTGCTCCTTTCCTCAAGCTTTCTAGACCTGTTGCGGCCTCCTCAACTACACTTCCCCCTAGCTCTGTGACTTCATCTCTAACATTCTCAAGAATGGGACCACAAATAGCCAGTGTGGTGCCATCCTCCCTAGATCCCCTTACAACTCCATCTCCACCCTCTCTCTCTCAAGAATTTTTCTTTTTCCCAATTCTCTTTGCCTACTCGGTACTTCAACATCTACCACTGACCCAATCAGAACAAACCTGTTCTCATCCTTAACAGATTCAGAGATAGTATCAAGAATACCTTGTTCAGAATTTGATGAACCAGGTGCTTCCCCCTCGTTGGTTGTTTTAAACGATTCACTTGATGATTCAGCATTGGGTTCCTTATCAGCCTGTAGAATTTCTTCCAAGAATCTTGCTCTAGAACCAGAAGCAACTGTCTTTCTGGCAAGAATTTTCACACGGTGACCCCTAGGGGCTGGAGTAGGGTTTGGTGTGGGTTCAGGAATAGGTATGTTTTCATGGGTTGACGGATTTACTGGTGATTGAGAACTGTATACAGATGAAGAGTTAGATTCAGATTCAGAATTTCCTCCATCGTAATCACGATTAGGTGATGAAGTAGAAGAAGAAGCAGGTGGTGGTGATGACATGATTGTGTGTTGTTAGGAAGAAAAGGCGAGTGATCAATTTTGGTTTGTGTAGAATGAGTTGAACTTGGTTCGACGATTACTTTATGAAGAGAAAAGTAATGATGACCCTTATATAAGATGTGGCTAGGGAGATTACAACGGCAGAGTATTAACTCATATGGGAGTCTAATCGATATGAGACTGACATTGATTAGACCGTTATTTTCCCCCTAAAACTAGCTAATTAAGTGAGATGGGACTTCTTGAAACTGGTTCAATTTTGGGTAAGTACGAAATATTTGAAGTTGAACCATAAGTAGATAGAGTCCTGCTCATGTATGACTGTACTTGATTTAATAAATGAATGGAGATGAGAACATACCTCGTCAGTCAGATGAATCAGCATGGATGAACCAGGTTCATCATGTTAAAGTCTTTAATTTTCCTCAATTATCAAAGATAGATAAACATCATTAGTACCTAGGGAATCATATTAATACATGGCAAAAGGGTATGGCAATAAAGACATGACACTGAGCAATGATTAATCTGATTAAGTACTTAACTAACATTTTCTAGCCAAATTTTTTTTTTCATTTTTTTTCCTTTTCTAATTAGGTGATCTTAATCATCCCTAATTCAAGCTTGTTTCTCTCAAAATGCTCCTTACTTAGTGCTTTAGTGAATATGTCAGCAATTTGATGGTCAGTAGCACAAAATTCAATTGAGATCATTCATTTTTCATAGTTATCCCTTAGGAAATGATGCCTAACATCTATGTGCTTATTTCTCTTATGATGAACCGGGTTCTTCGTCATACTAATAGCACTAGTGTTATCACAGAAAATAGGAATGCATCCCACATCTATACCAAAGTCCATGAGTTGTTGCTTGATCCATAGCAACTGGGCACAGCATGAGGCTGCAGCCACATATTCAGCCTCAGCAGTAGACAAGGCTACTGAATTTTGTTTCTTGGTGGCCCAAGAGACAAGGCAAGAGCCCAAAAAGTGAGCCATGCCTGAGGTACTTTTCCTGTCAACCATGAAACCTACATAATCAGCATCAGCATATCCTACAAGGTCTAAATTACTACCTTTAGGATACCAAAGGCACAAATCAGTGGTGCCTTTCAAATATCTCAAAATTCTCTTCACTGCAGTGAGGTGGGACTCCTTTGGATTTTCCTGAAACCTAGCACACAGTCCCACACTGAACACAATATTAGGTCTACTTGCAGTGAGATACAGTAGAGACTCAATCATTCCTCTGTATACCTTCTGATCAACGGATAAACCGGGTTCATCCACATCCAATTTAGTAGTTGTGGCTATGGGGGTGTCTATTTCCTTTGAATCCTCCATCTTGAACTTCTTGAGGAGTTCTTTCACATACTTTTGTTGATGAATCATTGTTCCATGTGGGTTTTGCTTGATTTGTAAGCCTAAGAAGAAGTTTAGCTCACCCATCATACTCATTTCAAATTCACTCCCCATTAGTGTAGCAAATTCCTTGCTAAGCTTTTCAGTAGTTGCCCCGAATATGATATCATCAACATATATTTGCACAATCAGAAGATCCTTCCCCTTTTCCTTTAGGAACAAAGTACTGTCAATTTTGCCTCGTTTGTACCCATGTTCCAGCAGGAATTTTGACAATCGCTCATATCATGCTCTAGGTGCTTGTTTGAGACCATAAAGAGCCTTGTCAAGTTTATATACATGATCAGGTGACTCTTTCCTTTAAAAAACTGGAGGCTGTTTGACAAATACATCTTCCTTCAAATAGCCATTGAGAAAGGCACTCTTAACATTCATCTGATGGAGAGTGAATTCCATATGTGCAGCAAATGCTATAAGAAGTCTGATTGCCTCCAATCTTGCCACAAGAGCAAAGGTCTCATCATAGTCAATTCCTTCTTCTTGACTATACCCTTGAACAACTAGTCTTGCCGTATTTCTTGTAACAGTTCCATCCTTATCGAGCTTGTTCCTGAAGACCCACTTCGTGCCAATCACTGATATGTCTAGTGGCCTGGGTACCAAGTGCCATACTTGGATTCTTTCAAACTGATTCAGCTCCTCTGGCATGGCATTTACCCAATCAGCATCTTGTAGGGCTTCACCAATGTTCTTTGGTTCGATTAAGGATAGGAAGACATCAAACGCACACAGGATTTTCAAGGAAGATCTTGTTTTGATTCCGGATGACAAATCTGTTATGATATTCTCAAGAGGGTGAGAACTCTGATATTTGTGTGTTTTGAGTACTAGTAGTTCACTTCTGGATAGTTCCATGTTGTTTTATTGTTGTGGAACAGGATCAGGGCCAGGATTCACATGTTGAGTTCCCCCTGTCATGTTGCTTGGGATAGTTGGACTTGGTCCATCACCTGTTCCATCTTCCATGGCTGCTTCAACGTGTTCACTGCTTCTCACCAATCCAAGATCCTCATCTTCTGGTTCCTATCTCTCAGAAAGAGTGTTAGTTTCATCAAAGACAACATGCACACGCTCTTCTACACACATAGTTCTTTTATTGTACACTTTATGGGCTTTACTATGTGATGAATATACCAAGAACACTCCCTCATCACTTCTGGGATCAAATTTACCTAAGGAATCTTTGCCATTATTGTGCACATAGAACTTACATCCGAAAGCCCTAAGATGGGATATGTTGGGCTTTCTCCCTTTGAGTAATTCATAGGGAGTTTTCTCTACCAGTGGCCTGGTCATGCATTTATTGATTATATAGCAAGCAATGTTTATTGCTTCTGCCCAGAAGCTGTGAGGTAGTTTGCTAGAAAGAAGCATGGTTCTTGCCATGTCTTCATGAGTTCTATTCTTTCTTTCCACAACCCCATTTTGCTGTGGGGTTATAGGGGAAGAAAAGTTGTGATTGATACCATGTTCATCACAGAACTCAGCAAACTTAGCATTTTCAAATTCAGTACCATGGTCAGATCTTATTGATGCTAGTTGACGTCCTAACTGATTTTGAGTTTTCTTAACATATGCGATGAATATATCAAATGCTTCATCCTTAGATGCCAGAAATAAGGTCCACGTGAACCTTGAGTAATCATCAACTAACACCATCACATATTTCTTACCACCTCTGCTCAGAGTTCTCATTGGACCACACAGATCCAGATTTTCCAACGTCCTGGTGGTACTGACCATTTTCTTACTTTTGAATGAGGATCTTACCTGCTTCCCCCTTGCACATGCCTCACAAACTATGTCTTCCTTGAACTTAATGTTAGGGAGTCTCACCACTAAGTCCTTAGAGACTAATTTGTTAAGCTGATTTAGACTTGCATGTCCAAGTTGGTTGTGCCAAAAGAGGGGATCACTGTCCAAAACACTTAAACAAGTGAGTTCTTTTTTAGACAGTGTGGACAAGACTATGACATAGATATTATTCATTATCTTTCCCTGCAAAACGATCTTGTCAGTAAACAAGTTAATCACAAAACATTTTGTGGAGGTGAAAGCGACCAGGTTACCTCTGTCACACAATTGTGACACACTGATCAGGCTATATTTCAAGCCATCTATCAAGTACACATGTTCGATGGAACGTGTGTCATCCTTACCTACTTTGCCAACCCCTATAATTTCATCTTTCTTTCCGTTTCCAAAGGAGACATTTCCTCCTTTGAGGTTTTCAAGTGAAAGGAACTGTTCCTTGTTCCCCGTTATATGTTTTGAGCAGCCACTATCCAAAAACCAAATTTGGATGCTTCCTCTCACTTGTACCTACAAAAGGAAATCAGGGGTTAGTTTTAAGAACCCAAACTAGTTTGGGTCCTTTTCTAAAAGAGAATGGATGAATCAAATTTTTTCTGGCCCAATTTGGTAGCCAGTTTTTCTTTTTGACAAACCTCTTATTTTTCGAGTGGCCTGCTCTTTTGCAATACACTCATATTTGTAGTGGCCAGTCTTACCACAGTGGGTGCAGATTTTATTTTCAGGGAGAGTGAGATACTTATTTTTGGGATCCCACTTGAGAAATTTACTCCCAAAACCAAGCCCTCTCCGGTTGTTACTATGATTCTCTTGAAGCCATGTCAAGGCATCAGAGGATGTATTCCATTTACAAGTTCTATCTAATTCATGTTTGACCTTGACAAGCTCTTCTTTAAGTGATCTTATATGTTCATCCTTGGCATACATTTTATCTTTTAGTATTCCCAAATTTTCCTCTAACATGACATAAGAGTGATCAATAACCTTTTTACTGGATCCTAATCTCAGTTTTAAGTTCTCAGATTTTAGTTCTAGAATCTCAGTCACAAGTGGATGAACCTGGTTCAACAGGACAATGTTTTTCTTTTCAGATTCACTGACTCTGATTTCCAGGTTCATGCACTTTGCTTTTTAAGCATTGCACATTCTTTAGAGAGTTGATCCTTCTCTTTGGTTGTTTCCACAGAATCATCTATGAAATCAAGTAGCAACTCATAGAGTTTTTCCTTATATAGGAACTTTATTTTGTTTTTAAGAT
>ML242841.1:160106-198684 GCA_005239495.1 Nicotiana undulata
CTAGAGATGCCCTTCTTCCTCATGAGAAAGTTTCTGAATTCTTTGGTAATCATGGCCATCTCATCTTCCTCCAGATCTTCTCCCTCAGTGATCCTTAGTGCTAGACTTCTCTCCTTCTTTGGGGCATCCATCTTCATGGTTTGCCTTCTGAGTTCATAAGCAGTAAGGTTTCCAATCAACTCATCCAATCTCAAGGTTGCCATATTTTTGGATTCCTGGATAGCAGTGATTTTGCTTTCCCAGGAAATTGGCAAGGCCCTTGTCAAGATCTTCTCAACCCTGTCCTCTTCCAGAATGACTCTTCCAAGAGACTTCAGTTCATTAGTCAAGGTTGTGAACCTTGTGTACATCTCTTGGATAGTCTCTCCTTCTTTCATGGTGAAGTTTTCATACTGAGAGTATAGTAGAGTACCTCTAGACCTCTTTACCTGAGGTGTTCCTTCATGGGCTACTTGTAGAGTATCCCAGATTTCTTTGGCTGTGGTGCAACTTTGGATTCCGCTGTATTCATCTGGACCTAGTCCATAAACTAGCCACTTCTTGGCCTTAGCATTCTTCTCCCATTTCTTCAGATCTTCAGCAGTGGAATCAGCCCTAGTCTTTGGTACATCTAAACCTTCAGCAGTCTTCTTCATTGTAGCTAGAGGTCCATCAGTGACTATGTCCCAGAGTTCATAGTCTTCTCCAATCAGGTGGTCTTTCATCCTGTTCTTCCACCAAGAGTAGTATTGGCCATTGAAGAGTGGTGGCCTTGCAGTTGATTGACCTTCCTAATTCCTAGGTGGTGCACTCATGTTGATATTTTCCAAGGTGTTAGCCTTTTCAAGGATAACCTGCTCTGATGCCAATTGATGTTTTAGATGTCAATACTACACAAAAATATAGGTTAAATGTGTGGTACCCAATTTTTCAGTGTTGTCTCACAAGAAGAACCTGATTATTCTTTGTGTTCCAACTTCTACTGGTGCGGAATAATAAAAGCAGTAAAGTACAAACACAGAGATTTTTACGTGGAAAACACCTGGCTCAAAAGGTGAAAAAACCACGACCTATTCCTCAGTAGGATTTTCTCAAACTCTTCACTAAAAACTCTGAGCCAGACGGACTTACAAAATAAACTCTTTTGTAATCCTAGGACTACCTCTAATCCCCTTGTATCAACTAGCCTCTAGCTAATTTTCACAAGCATCAAGTTAACTCTAACTTGAACAATGTGTACCTATTACAATTGCTTATAAGAAAGCTGATAAGATACAATATTAAACTCCTACTACAATCAACTAGACTCAATACACAAATGATGGAACTGGTTCTTCTAGCTAATCTGTAGCCTTTGTATCGCACAATAAATCTGCTTGCAAAATAACTCTGGGAATTTTGCTTTCAGATCTTGATTCACTTCAGTACTTGTGCGTCCAGAATTCCAGCAGAAATACTTCGAATATTTATAGATTCAGTTGTTGATTTTGTCGTTCAGTTCTAGTCCAACTCTTCCTGGGTGAAAGAGTTCGTATCAAACTCAACTTCCTTCCTTTGTTAATTTTCTTGCTGAATTCAACTTCTATTCTCTCATCAGTTTGCAACCTTTTCGCATTAGGAGACAATCTCTTGGTTTATTGATACTTCACAATCAAAAATATCTCCTATGCATATACGGTTCATGTGCCAGCTATTCAGTTCAAGAATGTGTGCTCTGATGGACCTGGTTCAACTGGTCAGACATTTGTCAATCTTCAAAACTATGCAGTGACTTGGATCAACAATAGGTGGTAATATGCTCCTGAGGGTCCAAAATCCCATCATATTTAGCGCACGTCTGGCATTTTAAATCGCTTTTCGGGATCAATTTTGGTGTCGCACTTGGTTTATACGGCATCTGATTATACTTCTTTGAGTCCATCCCTTTCAGCACCGGTGGTGCACCCAGGGGCGTTCACTTCACAGCAGGAGCTCGCTCTTGAAGAGATCGCTCTGGTTGTTTTGACCGTTCCGCTCCCCCCAGCCCCATCGGAACCGACCTTGCCCCTCGGGGTGTTGTTGTTGACCTTCTGTGTTGTTTGATTTGCGGGAGCACCAGGAGAAATTGTACCTCGTCCATTTGCGTTATTGGAAGCACCCGACAACGCCTGCTTTATTTCTACCATAACTTTATCCTGCCGTGTGAGATGGTCTAGAATGACCTCTCATTGCTCTTGCAGGACCCTTACCGCTTCAACAACATGCTCCCCTTCAGCATCATCGGGAGTCGCCTCCCGAACATGTTCCGGGTACAGTCTGTCGTGGACCAGTGTAGCATCGTTTCCCTTATTGCGGGTGTCACTGCTTGAAACCTCGTGCTGGATTGGTCTTCTTGGGCCTCAAGATTGTGTTTGTTGTTAACACCATTATCTGCCATTTTCTGTTATTTTTTGCTAAGAACAAATAATCAAAACACGTTAGTAGAAGAGGCAAGGACCTACTTAATTACATGGCTGTCTAGGCTCCACGACGGGCGACAAGTTGTTTACCCCTGAAACGGTATAGTTGAATTTATGAGTGAGTTCTAGACAAGTGAATTAATTCGATCCTGAAAAAATACAAGAATTGAAAAAATATGCAATACTTAGCCTTGAAATAAAGACGAAACAGTAATTCCGAGAGCTAGGCTTCCGGGCACAACAATAATGAAATCAAAATGTAAGAATGTAGAATTATATAAAGCTTTGAATAGATTATAGCGTCAGTTTGTCAGAAAATTCGTGTCCTTTACAATGATAACAGAGCTCACTATATATAGTTCCACCTAGGGAACAAAGTCCTAGGATTATGCCCTTATTTAATGTGAATTATGAGGGTCATTGAAGAATGTGTAACGGTGAGCATAAATGACATATTCTTTGTAACGAGCAGTGTACTAAATGTTGTAAAATATTCTCCATTAAATGCTATCGGGTGACAGGTATTTATTGCATCTTTATGAGCGTCGTTCTTTCCGGTTACAAATGGAACAGTTGTCTTTGGTTTTAACTATCTTCTGCCTTCGATTCCACGTGTTACTCTCTTGTGCAATTACTTATCATAGCATATTTTTACCCTATACAGTTATTATCTTAACCTTTCTGGGAAACTTAATCAAAAATCGTGTGGACAATTGGCATATAATTAAAGGAATCGACGGCAAAGTTTATTAAGGTTTGCTATAAATTATAACAAGAGCAGTTGGACACTAGAACTAATTTATATATCATCGATAATTCCAATAAAGCTACATGGTCTTGTTTCTCTATCACTTGATGTCAGTACACGGAAGTTCTTTATGGTTTTTCTCTTTGCTTTCATATCTAAATAAAGCTGAAGAATTTCCATTTTAAACTCTTAATATTTCTATGAATGTGCTTTATTTAGTCAGTTTGTCCAAAATCAGCCGAAATTCCACCTTTAAAAAGAGTTAAACTGAAATGTTGGAGAAAACTGGTATTGACTTTCACTATACATTTTATAAGTGTAGTTAATATCTGAAAAGTCATTTTCTTTGGAGGGGAATGATGATGGAGTAGTAATTTTCTCTGGCATGATTCAAGTACCAGTTGAAACAAATGGCAATCATGGGACCATTAGGAAATGGCTAGAGACTCCACAAACCTGAAAATCGTTTAGACATGTATGCCTATGCCCTATGCAGTCTTTGTTTCTTGTAATGCAAAAGGACATTATCAATTAGTTGGCCCCGACAAAAGCAAAGAGAAAATAAAGCAGGTATTCACTAAAATATAAAAAGGAAAGACGGGATCAAAAGGGAGAAATAAACGACAAGATATTATTGGTACTAATTATTGTTTAGTTAGTTGATAGATCTTGTCTTTAATTTTGGGTTATTATTAGGGATCTTTATACATATAGCTGCCAGTTTTACTTTTTACTTTTCTAATTGATATACATAAATTGTATCTTAATTATACATAATTATACACATAAAATACATAAATTATACATATATCATACACTCACCGGCTATTTAGATTAATTCTTCATATTATATAGACGGGTTGAGGTCCTGCCAAACCCCATCATCTCGGGTCAGTATAGCCAGGGTAAATGTTTTTTCTATTAAAGAAAATGGTGAATCTAGAATTATTAGTTGGCAAACCATGAATTGGAAGTGGCAAACACGAAGTAGCAAATTTGTAGAAACTTCAACAAATAAAGTGAAATGGTCAACTGTTAGTAATGAAAAATTGGTAGAGTTGTTCTATCTTTATCCTCAGTTTTTGTTTTCAGCGCTGAGATGACAACCGTGCATGCTTATTATATCAACACCGGCCGCGACATATGGCAATTTTTGTGCTCTTTTGCCGAATACATCAACAACTGGTCTTTTTCTGTATAATAAATAAGGCTAATTTGGAGTTGAACTTTTATTTGTTTTCTCTAATAAGGACACTTTTATTTAATAATTTATAAGAGGAAAAGAATAAAAAAAGTTAGTTTGGTGAGTTGGTATAACGATTAGACGTTAGGTTGTATATTCCTCCATATAAACAGAAAGAAAAGCAAAAGGGAGAAGGAGAAGAGAAAAGAAAGAAGAACGAAAAGATAAACAAAATATTTACTTGCGCGCACACGATAATTTGAACCAAACTAATAAATATAAAACAAGTGTTGTATATATATATTTATGGATTTATATAGAATCTCACCTATATTACTCTAGAGGGTGACATGTAGCGACAGAGTCACATATATTAACACAACGGACACCTTTTATCAAAAAATTATATTTCTTTCTGTCCAAAATAAGTGATTTTTGGATGTTTTCGCATAGATTAAGAAATTCACCTTTTAGCATTAATTAGCAATGAAATTGATCATATTAACCTTTACTATCTCACATAAACACTCCTAACACATATTCCAACACTATTTGCTCCAAGGACAATGTAGGAAAAAAATAATTAATTCATTCTTGAAATCTAGAAAAATCACTTATTTTGGACCATAAAAAAAGGCCACAAAATCACTTATATTGGACCGGAGGGAGTATTGGATAGTGAGATAAAGTTATATATATATATATATATATATATATATATATATATATATATATATATATATATATATATATATTACATATTGACACTTTTGACTTATTTGTGGGTTTACTTTTCTTTTTATTTTAACCCCCTAATAAAAATACTAACTCTACCACTGGTGACGTGTTCACTCCATAATTGAGATAGGCCGGTAGCCTGATAGCATGGTGGAGCGTATATATCTAATTGGCGTAATATTTTTTTATGGTTCAGTCCTAAACAAGTTGAGATACGTCATGTATCATCTCTCACATAAGTCGTATTTTCTTTAACTATTTTTCTTTCCTCTACATGACAACCAATGTTGGAGCCACTTTGTTATTATTTTTATTTTAATTCAGATAGAGATGATGGAACATTAGGTGATGAAAGGGATTCTGTTAGTCCCAGTTGTCCCATTGCATAAGATATGGAGAATGAACGGTCGGAAGACATTTCGCTTCTTGAGAAAAATAGTTAAAACATTAGTATATGGACACCCTTATAACAAAGCCTAGATTCCTTCTCGAGGCAAATGCAACAAAAACAATAGCGTAAAAGTTTGATAAATGCATTTTAGTTAAGTGAAAAGTTATCCTACAACACTTAGCTTGTTGACAATTATAAGGCAAGAGAATAAAAATATGGTCCCTTTTGAAGAGCATAAATCAAACAAAAGACAATTTCATATTTGGCTAAGCAACAAAGAAGGAAATAAATTGAGAAAGCGAGAGGAAGTGAGCCTTTAGACTGCCACCAAATAAAATCCTTTTGTCTGTTCTTTCCACACTTTTGGTTCTGTGCTAACACAAAATCTTCTTTGGACTCTAGGAAAATTGCTTCTTCAACTCATTTGTAGAACATAGTGAAGAAAAAATAGGTGCCATCAGATTCAACAATTCCCTTCTAGAAAAATTGGTTTTTTTTTTTTTTGAATTTTGGGGGATGAGAAACCAGTCATCCTCATGAAAATTGTGTCCCATTTTGCAAATGCTTATTGTACTTGCTATTGGGAATTAGTACAATTTTGATCTCATTCGCTTCTGATCTTTCCAAGAAGCACCCCAAGCAATGGCATATCAAAGCATGACGAATAATACTGGCACCTTCAAGCTGAAGCTGAGTTGAGCTATGGAAATTACATCACAAGCAATTTCTTTTTTCCTGATAACATTCTTAGAAGAATTAGGACCACAAGATCCTGTGTCAGGGGCGAATCCAGTGCGTTAGAAACGGGTTCCCGAATTCCCGTGAACCCAGTAACTTTTGTCTAGATCCGGTATTTGTATTGAAAAATTCATTAAATATATAAGAATATTTAGCTTGGAATCCAATTATTATTGTATATACACTTAAAATTTGTGTAGAAACCCATAAACTTAAAATTCTGGATCCGTCTTCGCCTGTGAGACCGTGACATTTCTCTATATTTGATACATAACAAGTTAGAGTTTCCTATCTCCATATGAGCATGTTAGTGTGTACCACATGGTTGAGAGAATAGATCCGTATTCTAGATTTACCCAATGAGGGAATGGGATGTTGTCTCATAACATAATCTTCGCTTCACGAGTTAACTTCAAAAATGGAGTTAGGCCATATTTTGTGCTGGTGAAAATACCTCGTTATGGTGAAAGTGGAGTTCTACACCTTCTTAGACCTATTGAGTTATCCAACTTGATTATGTAGTGTGTTGGTCACCTAAAAGAAATTGAATAGCATCTTGGAAAACAAATTGCTTTTTATTGTAATATGGCACCCTTTCTCGACTCATATAATGAGAATCAAGAGATCTCAGGAGCATAAATAATACTTCAAAAGCAAACATGTTTAAACAATAATGAATTCCTAAACAGAATTCCCATCATCATTAAGATCTAGATAATATGGAATTATGTTGGGAATCCATTTATCACCTTGGAGGAAGTTGCGCACTGTGAATTTGGAGGCTTCTGTTTGATCGATGACTTTAGACCAATTTACCCTTCCTGTCGTATTAGACCCCGGTCCTCTGTTATTATACTCTGCAAAATATGTATTTGCGACACCGGGTTTTTGAAGCCAACCTTGGGGGTCTATAAAGTCATCAATAAAACTTGACATAACTACTCCCCTTCCTTGGTCTTTCCATGGTCTGCCTAAGTAACTCTTCACTGCTGATTTGTTAAAATCTGGTGCAGGGGTTATTGTACAATTCTGAAGAATAAGCCCTGGATTCGTAGTTATACTGTCTAAACCTGCGGCAATTATTGTGACTTCTTGTCCTGGTACAGGTGTTCTAGCATAAACTACACTATTTTGAAAAATGGCTTGTCCGTCACCAGAGATAAAATCTATGGTGCCATAAACTTCACATTCTCTGAAAAATTGCGCCCCTACTTGCGCGAAAATGGTATCCTGGAAACTCTCGAATTGACATTGATAATATGAAGCGAAACCATGAAAAGATGCACTAGTCAATGCAGCAGATTGTCCAGCTCCTGCTCCTGCGGTATTTCTAATAGTCATCTTCATTCCACTGAAACCTTTTCCGTATACCCCTGTTCAATAAAATTTACTTATGTGACAATAGTTGAAGTCCGTAAGTTAAAACATTTTATTTCCCCTTTTTTTCTTTTTCTTTTTCCTTTTGATCAATATTATATGTCTATTAAGATTATTGTACAACCGTGACGATTAAAGTATTTGTTCAAACTACTATTTACCTCCTCTTCAACGTTCATTTTATTAAAACAATAAGGGGTCGTTTAGTTTGAATATGACCTATGCCGGGATAAGTTATGCTGGGATTGGTTTTTATCCACTGTTTGGTACGTTGTATTAGAAATGACAATTGCATAATTTCTAAAAAGAAGGTATAAGTTTTCCCGACATTAACTTCCTCACCCTCTACAAGGTATAAGTTATCCCGGTACTAATTTTAATTCCGGATTAACTTATACCAAGTTTGCTAATCAAACAAAGTGCTAAAGTGAGTATTAAATTTTTATACCAACACTATAACTCCTTATACCTCGTATCAAACGATCCATAAGTGTATTAAAAACGACTTCATTGGTGAGTAGTTGATGTGAGTGGTAATAGGGAGAGATTACATACCTAATGTGGCTGTACCAGCTACTGAGCTGCCGCTTTTATTTGATGAAATTATAGTGATTCCCATACCATCACCAACAAGGCATATGTTAGTTTTATTACTAGGAACAATGACATTTTCATTGTAAGTGCCTGCTTTGACATGTATAAAGAATAGTGTTGCACTCTGAGAAGGAGCTGCATTTATAGCATCAGTTATTGTTGTGAAGTTTCCTGTCCCATCTTGTGCAACTGTTGAATTGAAAATCATACAATTCCCTGCACTCCACCACATCATCGCCAATATTATTCTGAAAATTCCCTTTTCTTTGCCTTCCATCTGGATTTTTCCAACATTAATACAATAAAATAAAATAAAACTTAATAGCCAAAAAGAAAATAACAAGAAACTACAAACTAAAGAATGGATAACAGGTTTAATAAAGAAAGTTGCACTAGAAAATGCTAACGGACTAATATATCGGAGTCTATGTAAACACGGAATACTTTGTACATCGGGCTGCCATAATACTCTAGTTGCATGACTAGAGTATCGAAACCATTAGCATCGACTTACCACAAATCACAAACTTCTGATAGAGGGTGGATGTGCTCAAGCCACAAGTATAATTTAAAGATAAAACAAATAATGCAATGTGAACCAATAAATATAAATGTGATAAAAGAAAAACTGATGAAAGAGTTATTCATGAAATGTGAATCATAAATGTCTTCATTATATAGGGAGACAATGGCAATATAGATTATTAGCTCGGAATGGTTTTTTGGAATATAGATATAACGGTATAATAGCATATTATCTTCACATTAAATTACTTACTTAGATGTCAAATTTGCTTCAGATTTAGTTACTATTTTCTATTTGGTATCTTCAACTGATTTTATATACCTAAAACAGCAAATTGGAAGAGGAAAAGATGTGGTTACAGCTTCCCAGGTAGAAGGGCGAGGAGCTAGCCAGCTAGGGGTGTAGATTGATTGAAGCCACGTATCAGTATGAAAATTCAATGGCTTGATTGCATCTCTTCTCTCCACCTATGTAACAGTCATTCTCTCTTTTCAAACAAAGAATAAAGATACAGAAATAAAACACATATGCTCACTTGGACGCTCTTCCATTTTTGTCACTAGCTTAACTTAGGATATGTTTGCTTTCTCCAGAGAGCAATTTAGTTGGAATACACCCAATCTTTTCCTTCTCTTCGTTTTCAACTCCATAACAGGATGGAACAGCAGATGTTGTAGAGGAAATTAAGGAGTTATGAAGAATTAAAAAGAATGCTTACATGGATGGATCGGAGGAGAAGAGATGCAATGTAAACCGTGGCCCAAAAAGGTGGCTGCAGAAAATCTACATTCTTGGCACATACCATATGTTATCTCATGTTGATAAGATAAAAGTAAATAATAAAATGTTTATTTTATATATCCCTCTTGGAATATATGTCCAGGTTTGTGTTCTCTTCTCAGTTTTCCGTATCATCATTTGGCTAGGTCTTGTTATCGTTTCTGACCGGCCTCTTCATTCTCCATATGCAACTCAAGGAAATGTTGTATGTGCCGTTGGCGTGTCCTTATCCTCCTGCAATTTCGAACTATCCTAATACTGTCCAAAAGCCCACTGTCCCACCGTCCTCAGTTCCATTCTAAGCTTTTATCCACATTGGTGGTGAATGTGGTAACTTATTTTTTGGAGTACATGATTTTGAACCGTCCTTATCTTTTAGTACCTTATAAGCTAGTATTCTTGGTTGAGTTAGACTTAATATTCATTTTCTTATCGTTTACTAACCCAATACAGTACTACGTCTGAATTCTGATGTTACAATACACTACATTAGTTTACTGTGATTAAATAACAGAACAATTTAAGAATGTATATTACTAACTAATTATACGTGATAACAATATATGTGATAACACATATGAAAATTGGATAAAAGGCTGCCTATTTGCACAGCTGGGAATATCAGGCACACTAGAACTTTTTAACAGGACGACGCATTGTGGAAGGTTTAACAAAGAAATAGCGGTATCTCTAAGAGAATAGATGTGATGCAATCCTCCAAGAGAGCTCTCGTAGGTGTTCTCGACTGATTAACAAGTTATGTAATTAGTGCTTTCTTTGTTGTTAGAGGCCCTGACACTCGCAATACCTTTCCTGGAAAGGTGGTTGTGAGGTTAAGGTGCTCTTTAGGTGTATTATTTTTTGCTTTTTATGGTAATCATTCATGGCTTATTACCAAAAAAATTCATTTTCTTTGAGATAATTCATTCTTGCATAAATAAGTTTTACTTAAAACTTTTGCTAACTTAACCATGGCCTTCTTCGTTTTCGACATTTCTACGACATTCTAAAATAGTTCGAACTTCATTACTTTATTTTTCAAGTACGAGATAAAGTTCTTTCATTTTGCTTCTGGGCTCAATGTAAATACGATCACATAACATACCTTTGCAAATAGTCGTAAGATAACAAATTAATACACTTTAAAATATTGAGCTATATGATCCATAATCGATGAAGGAAAAATATTACCTTAGCTTATGATTTCTCTTTTAGTTAAAGTTGTTACTAACTTAACCATGATTGATTCAAGACATTTTATCACCTTGGATAAAGTTGCGTACTGTGAATTTGGAGACTAATTCTCTGTCATTAATGGCGTTTAACCAAATTACTCTGCCTATCGAATTGGCCCCTGCCCTCTACTATTATACTCAGCAAAATATATGTACTGTTGTACCGTCCCATTGAAGCCAACCCTATGGGTATATGAAATCAACAATAAAACTTGACATGATTCTTTCCATGGTCTACCTAAGTAACTTGTCACCACTGAATTATTGTGACGCGCACAATTCTGACGTGGGTGTTATTGTACAATTTTGAATAATTAGCCCTGAATTCATAGCAGTCGAGTCAAAACCTGAAGCAAGTATTGTGATTTCTTGTCCTGGTACAGGTAATCTTGCATAAATTACACTATTTTGAAAGTAGGCTTGGCCATCACCAGAGATGAAATCTATGGTGCCAAAAACTTCACATTCTTTGAAAAATTGCACTCCATATTTCGGAAAAACTGTGTCCTGAAAACCTTCGAAACGACACTGACAAAATGTTACGAAACTAGCTCCAGTAGTCAAGGCCGCCGCTCCAGCACTATTTCTAATAGTCATGTTCATTCCGATGAAACCATCGCCGTAAACTCCTGCATCGAATTTGAAGCGCATAAGCTAAACAATA
This sequence comes from Nicotiana undulata, assembly GCA_005239495.1. Lineage (NCBI taxonomy): Eukaryota > Viridiplantae > Streptophyta > Magnoliopsida > Solanales > Solanaceae > Nicotiana > Nicotiana undulata. The sequence continues at coordinate 171,498 of ML242841.1, forward strand.
TCTATTATTTTTTATAATCCTAGTGTTTGGGCTAGCTTGCACGAATTTGGTTATTCTATTTTGTACTAGCTACTTTTCCTACTGTTAATTGTGTCGACCAAAGTTTAAAAGGTATGAAGAAATCACCTAGTGCTATTTTTTTCTTCTTTCGTTTCTAATTGGATTTGAACTCTTATTTTACATTATTTTCACTCACTTTATAGATCGCTAAGCTAAATCTAGGGTGCTTTTCCTTTTCCCTTTTTGTTTTGGATAGTTAATAAAGTAAAAATGATTCATGTGAATTGATCCAACTTGTAATGCGGAGAGGTTACTCAATAATATGGCAGTGTCATTTGTTACGAGACCCATACTATCACTTATATTTGCTGAAAGTATTGTAATTCCCATACCATCACCAATAAGTGCTATTTATCTTGATCAAGACGCTTTTAGTGTAATTTCCTGCTTTGACGTGTATGAAGAATGGTGTTTCACTCAGTGACGAAGCCATATGCTCATAATCGTCAAAAAATTACATTGCATACATAGGTAAAACGTTACATTGTACAAGTATATAACACATATTGAACACTCTTTGTCGGAATTATTTTTTCACTTATTTTAAATTTGAACACCCTTAGAAAAATTTCTAACTCCGCCACTGATTTGCACTCCCAGAAGGAACTGCATCTAGCATCAGTAATTGTTGTGAAGTTGCTTGTTCCATCTTGTGCAACTGTAAAATTAAAACTCACACAACTCTCTGCACTCCAACACAACATCAGCATAATTATGAAAATTGCCAATTCTTTAACTTCAAGTTAGATTATCTTGGTTTTCCCTTTTATTTTCTTGTGTTATGAGGCTTCGCTGTAAATTATAATCGTTCAATTAAAACCACAAAGTAACATTTAGATCTTAAAAGATAATTATTGAAATTTAGATGTAACGGTATAAAAGCATATTAGGTTCTACACTAAATTAGCCACTTAGATGTCAAAATTGCGTCAGGCTTTGTTACCGTTTTCTATTTCTTTACTTAATTTGATTCTATTTAATGTTATTTACGTATATAAATCGGTGAGTTAAAAAAGGATCTTTACGTGTATAGCCGACAAGATTTATTACTTACGTCTTCTAGCCTATATACATAAATTAAACACGTGTTATACAAGGTGATAAATGTACTAATATGGATTGTGTACATATTATACCTCCATCATCTCAAATTAGTTTAAACGAATGAATGAGCGCCTATTTAAATTAATTCTTCTCAAAGTAACCTTGTTGAAGCGTCCCCAGTTGAAAGGCTTTCGTGTGATCTGATTGAGCATATTGACTATTTCATTCAAGAGTGAATTTTCAGAAACCACTTATGTTTAGTGGCTATTTATTTCCTATAACTACTATATACATAATTGCTTTCTACAACTACTATTCATTTGTTGCGGTAGTGTATTCGTTGTATTCGCATTACTGTATTCATAAATACAGCAGCAGAAAGCGCCTAAAATAAAGCAGTTCAATTGTACGTGCATGTATTCACATGTATTCGTGTCATGTATTCATAGAATATAGTAACGATAGTCACCTTCAAAATAAGTATGTCCAGCTGTCTAATAACGGAAATAATATCAATTAGCGTGATACACTCCTAATATAATTCAGCTAAATCAATTCTAACATGTCTCATTATCAACACAATTAATTAGAATGATTTTTCAGTTGTATATAACTTTTGTATTTAGTGCGTTTCAATGTTTTATTTTTACTGTTGCATTCATTAGATTCAATGTATTTTATATTCAGTGTATTCAAATGTATTTGTATTAACAGTATTTTAGTTTATTCCTAATACAAGTTATTACTATTGTATTCAGTATATTTCATTGGTTGTATTCACTATAATTCTATTTGTATTCAATGTATTTTACTGTATTTCATTGTATTATAAAATTAAATATATTCACTATTTATATTATGTTCTATTTTAGTGTTTGTATTCAATGTTTATATTATATATTCATGCATACTGTATGTACAGTATGCATGAATACGAGAGTATTCAGCTGTATTAAAAGAATACAGATCTTCGAAATACATAAATACAGGCAAAAAAATATATTTATATAAAAATACAATGTGTTTTAGAGAATTTGTACAGAATGCAATGTATTTGTATCGTTCTATGTGACTAATTAGCAAAGAAGAGATGAAAGTTCGTCGGAGATGACGTATTCCGACCAAAAAGAAAAGAAAGTTTGTCGGATCCGTACAACAAACTTATGATAAGAGTTCATCACATTGCTCCTTTTTGTTCGAAAAATTTACTCTTTTTTGTTTCCTGGCTGCCTTCTACTCTATTCTAATATCTCGTCGGCCATCAATACTAGGGCGTGTATCTTGATATGTTCGAAGTGAGCGAGACTCTTCTTCTCGTCGGCCATCAATAATTCAATATTAGGACTTGAGTTGCCCCAAGAGAGAGAGAGAAAGAAGAAAAAATTTGAGAGAGAATCTTGTGTTAATTCAAAGAAAGAGAGAGGAAACACATAAATAGCGCATTTCATGCCTCAATGGTATATACCATAAATACTTATTTTGGTATAAAATATAAAATGTAGCTATAAAAAATAATATTTAAAAAAATTATATTGACTCTGTCGTGGAGAATTTCAGAAAATCCCATGGAGAAGTTTGGTATGCAATAATGCAGGATTACCTAAATGGTTGTTCATCCTATTCTTGGCTCTTCACAGGAGATTACAAACAAAGGAGATGATTGCATGATGGACAAATATTGAAGACATGGAATGTGTTCTGTGCTCGAAGGAGAATGAAGATATTGATCACATACTGTTTGAATGTGAATATGCCAAACAAGTGTGGTCCAAGCTATTATTCTGGCAAGGAATTCAGAGGGAGGTGAGTAATTGGCAGCATGAAGTAACATGGGCACTGAAAAATGCAAAAGAGAAAATATCGGATGACTAGCTGGGGGAGTGTACCATCTGCGGCAAGAAAGAAATGCAAGGATCTTCAAGTCTCAAAAAAGAATTACGGATCAAGTGATAAGGCAACTGATAAGAGAATTACATTTGAGAACACGTAGAATTCATAGACTAGATAAATATATGCAGTCACTAAATTTCTATCCATAAGAGGCAGTATATAAAATTAGAGTAGTTTTGCAGAGTTGAGTTTGAGTGAGCTTGGGACTAAATGTCCAAGTTGTTCTTTGGGTATTCTTTGATGGCGGTAAATATTTGTTCGAGGAAATATAAATTTATAGTTACCAAAAAAAAGTATTTTAAAATAATTTTAGTTTATAATAAATAGAGTGTATTGTAAAATTCCCTTAGTTTAACTCAAAATCCTAGAAAGACCATGGTTGGTGTCGTGATAGAAAACGATTTTTACACAAATAGGCTATTAAATTCTCTACTTATATTTTAACTTGTATAAATAGATTACAAACTGATTATATATATATATATATATGTATGTATATATTATATATTTATGAGCTATTTTTAATTTAACTGATTGAGTGAACAGTTATTTAAATTATTTCTTCCTGAAAAAACCATGAAAGAGCACTTCTCTTTGAAGACTTGGGCTTGGGCTGCTTGCTCTTGAAGATTGTTTGATGTTGGTATGTGTCATATGGTGGTTACCATAAAAGAAGAATAAATGGAAATGTGGATTGCCATGGTCCTTTGCGCTTAGTGACGATGAAAATGCCCCGGCCAAATTTTGTTCTTTTTGACTTTTTGATTTTTTTTACAGTATATTTATTTAATAATTAGAAAAGAGGGAAATCTTGAACTAAAACAAAAGTAAAAAATATTACTGTGATTAGGCTAAACTAGACAAAAGAAAAATGATATATAATATTCACTTATGTATGCTAATTAGAAAAATAATGTTGTTTAGTTTTACTATAAATTTATAAAATCAGGATTATGGGTTACAATTTACATATTTAGCCAAAAGCATCTCAATTTTTATAAAGGTTGAATTCCAAGGGATCAAAATGAGCTAAATTAACCTGCCCAAATTTAATAAAAATTATAAGAATTACGAACAAAAACATTACTTATATTTTTTGAAAGTTTAAGTATTACTGTCACTGACGTGCATATAATTTCGGTAGAAACCAAATCAAGTCCCTGTTCCTATTGTTAGTATTTTACGCCAAAGCAAATTTATTCATTATAATTTGGTTTTAAACATATGTTTCCGTAGCTCATAAGTCAATAATCCGACACTTTTGCTTTCTGTTGACAGTTAAATTTTAGAAAAGTTACTGGTAAAGTCCGAAATTCAATGGAAAAGCAATGTAAATAAACTGCAGCCAGATTGAGTAATTGATTGATTTGCAATTTTTCACGACAAAGGGAGTGATTTTGCGATGTTTCACGACAAATTGGGGTGCAGTGCCTGTCAATAGCGTTTCATTTGCATAAATAAATCTATGTTTATGACAGCCAAATTAAAATGTTTAGTAATTGATTTGCACTAGTTTAGTAAAGCACATGTCAATTAGTTAGGCCAAAGGGTACTATAGTGGTTCATTTACCTCCCTCTTTGTCCCATTAAACTCTAAAAACTATTTTTATTATATTTAATTGTTATATTATAAAATAAACCCCGCTTGTCAAAAGTTAGGTTCTCTATATAATGTATCTTTAACCAAATAAAGAAAAAGGAAACCATAAAAAATAAGATGATTTTATCCAAGTAAATTCAATAAACTAAATGTCAATATTAGAAAATAAAAGAAAAAAATATGTGCATATTTATAAGACTAGACAAATTCTAGTATTTAAATTCGAAAGTAGAACCTCAAACTGCCACATATGTACACCATATCTGAAATTTTATTCAAGTGTACAGAGTTAGATTCTGTATTAAGTCTACTATGTCCCTCACAATTCCAACTTTGAGAGACAGTCCATGTTACCATGTTCATCGATCGGTTGATTTCCTCTAATTCTTTTCAAATTTCATGGACCAAGATGGATAATGTAATTAACTACTAAACTTGTTTAGTAATTACTACTAGCAACTTTGATGCAATGCGGAGTTAAGCCTAGTTAATAATAATAATTTTAAATCTACAATAGATCTACGTGGATAATATTGAACAATGTTGAAAGAGAGTTAAATGCAATGTGTATTTAATGTTTCAACATCAATAATGGGGGAGGAATATCAAATATTAAATACCTATAAATGGCACTACATTAAATAAGGAGAATGATTTACTCAATATTGAATGAAGTGGATGATTGCTCCTTGTGAGAATGATGAATGACAAACTAATATAAGAATATCAGAGACTTTCTCGGATCTGATGGAAAAGGTGTAGAATAATCAACAACCGAATCTCTTTAGAAAGGTAGTGTTTGTATTTATCTATATTAGGAATCTTCTTATCAAAGAATATTACATGCCTTTTACCTTGTCTTTATTTCTATTTATAAGGACATGCTCCCAATTAACCCTAAAAGTACAAGTACAAAGAATATCCAACATAATATTCTCTTAAAGATCTTATTACTAAACTAGTCGTTAATGCTCCTTCTGATACTTGACCTCGGCCATGATTGGCTGCTCGGCGATGAGTCCCATTAGTTACTAGTCGACCTCGACCAAATTACTTTTGGTAGCATCGCTTCGCGTCGAGTGCCCTTAGGCAGATTTTGACCTATACTGTTTGTCCCTCCGCTTATCACGGTCGTCTATCGGATGACCTCGATGAGTGGAGTTCGCTAGTCGTAGTTGAGAGATTTAGGCAAGCAGGTCGAGTAGTAACGCTCTTGGCGAGATGATAACGTGGCGCTTCGTGAGCCTTAACTTACCGTTACGTCGATTCAGAATGACGTCACGACACCATGCGTCATTATTACGTGTTTTTCTGATGTATTGAGTCGTTTCCCGTGCCTCTGCCGTTTCGACATTTGTGCTGGGCATCGATGGTTTGTATTCTCGATTATGGTGCCAGGGTTCCTAAAAATAGGGACACAAGACCCTTTGCCTGATCCTTTGTGCTTTTCAAATACTGAATCTTCATATCTTCATTCCTTCTTCTTTCATTGTTCTTGCTTTTGTTACCTTCATCCTTGCATCCCTGTTGCTGCCGCTTATACCTCCTCCGTGCTTGCATCTTCTCCGTATAAAAACCAACAGAATTGATTAATACAACTAATTCAAGGGGAGTACCTGATCCTGTCCCCTTGGCAGTTCGCATGCCTCCCCACGATGATGTTTTCCTACGCTAGAGGAAATAATTCCCCGTAGGGAGAAGGCTAGGTTTGACTTCTCAAAGTTACCCGAAGATGACCCCGAAATCTCGGAGTCATTGATGAAAATGGAGGTCATCGCTGAGTTTAGGTCTATTCAAAGTTCTCGTCCACATAGACCTCATCCCTGCGGGGCACAACGTGGTGCAAATACATCGTCATGGGTACTGCTCCTTCTACGCATACCCTTTCTACGTATGTTATTCTTCTCCTATCTTCCCCTGGCCGAAGAGTTTTGCCGCTACTAACGGGTGTGCCTGGCTCAACTCTCCCCCTATATTTACAAGCTCTTTCGCATGATATCGAAGTTCACGAAGTTGGCTGGGGTCGAGGTGACCATCCGTCACTTGATGCATCTCTTTGTCCCCAGTTTTCATAGGGGGACAATGTTACATCTTCGCCACCGAGGCAACAAATGTCTTGTGGTAAAAATGGACGACAAGGCCAACCTCCAATTTTGGCTCAACTACTTCTACATCAAAACTGAGGACGTGGTGGAAAATGCGAACAGGTGTCCTGAGCTCAGGAACTATGCTCGTAAGCACCTTTCTTCCATTTTCCTCTATTGCATTTCGTGCCGGTCAACTTTGTTATACTGTATCTTATTTTTCTCTTTTTAAGCAGCGGAGGCTGAACCCCCTCCTCTGGTCGAGGATATTCACGAGTGGGTTAGCCAAATCCTTCCTCATACAGTGAGGATTCGCAAATGGTCGCCCTTCCGCAATAAGTCTGGGCCCAAACTTCCCAGTAAGTTTGCTTATGTCTTCATCATTGAATTTTTCAGATAGATTGCTTTTTGTCTTTGTGGGGGTTGATCCCGACCTTTTTCCTCTCTTATGTTTTCAGCACGGGGAGGTCCGAGGAAGTCGAGAGCTCCTACTCATGCGTTCCGGTAGGCGACCGCTATAACAGAATCTGTCCCAGCTGCAACCGCAACCAAGCCTTCCCGGTCATCTGCCCCCGTTCGACCTCCGATTTGGCGCGATCAGTTCAGCCGCCGACAGCCTCGGCATTTGAAACATCGGCTTTTTCTATGCTTTATTTAGTGGATGAGTCGTCGTCAAGGGGGAAAACTTGAATCCACGAGCGGCCAAATTACTTTTGGTAACATCACTTTGCGTCGAGTGCCCTGGTGCATATTTTGACCCATAAAATATAGTCAAATGACAAGGAAATAAATCCTTTCTTTAATTTCAGCTGTGCTAATCTTTAACCTCCTTAAAATGTAGAAATAAACACAAAATTTGTTTTTCTACCTTTCCGCCAATCTTATCTTCAGTCTTTCCACATCGTCCAAACTTCAATAAGCTCATGCCAAGAGGCAAACATAAATGTACCCCACCAAGTCTTATTAGCAAAAACTTATTTTGTCCCTTTCCTCACACCTATTGCTAGCTCCATCTAAAGTGCGTCAAAATCAAATCAGGCACTACTTTTTAGTTACTTACCACAAGCAAAGACTGCATCCTCCAGCAACAGCGTTGAGTGCATTAATCCCTTACTCCAAAGATGTCGATTTTCAATTATCTCAATTGATAACTTTGTTTTTACAAAGCACAAATTTAATTTTCGTTATTCCCACTAAATTACAAGATACTACAAAACTTAGTGGCAGGCTGCAGCTTTACCGGGAAGTACATATGACTCATCAATTACACATATCCTATGAATTTTAATCTCTTGATTAGTTCGTTTAGAATACCGATATCTTTCTCTATTTTGTAGGATTATTTGTTTATTTCATTTCTAAAATAAGTAATTTTTTACTTCTAAGAATTCAAAGATCATTAAAGTCCTCGCAAATTTCCGAAATCTATAAACTCCCTCCTCTCCATTTTTATTAATGTTTTATTTTGTATTTTTATAATATTTAATTTTTTCGAAACAAATTAAAAAAATAGTCAAGATTAATATGATCAATTTTATTATTAACTAATATTAAAATATAAATACCTTAATAAATGCAAACAATAAAAAATCTAATTAAAATACAAAATGTTTATATATAAAAAGTTAATACTAAAAATATATTTTTTAGACTATTATGTTAAGAGTGGACAATACAGTGTCATTTTATCATTTTTTAAATCCAGAAATATGAATATCAAAGTCTAACAATTTCAACCATGGGAAGAAGTAAAGGCTTCCACTATTTAATTTGTTTTTTGAAAGTATATATATCCAGAAAAAAGGAGAAAGAAAATCGAAGAAGAGAAAATTAAAAGGTCCACATGCATGGAACAGAGATATTTGTAGAAAACTGGAAGTATGAGAATTGAAATTCATGTTAGTATTCAGTTATAAAATCAGCATATATACAACGTAGAAACCCTAATCAGATGCTTAACAGAGAAAATCCAACTTATTTTCCTCTTTATGTTTTTAATCTCTTTTTCTCTCTGCCTCACAAAATGTACAATAGTCTTCGAATTTCAAATCCGATGATCGGATCAGCTACCAGCACTGATCTGTCTCCCAGTTCCGGGGAGTATAGCCGGTGAATCCCGACATTGCTGAAGGAGAACAACCGCCGGAATACAAATTGATGCTTCGGCGCCTCCGGGAAAGGCGTCGGTCATAAGCGGCACGTTTGTCCGGATCGGATAGAGTGGAATAAGCAGCATGAATCTTCATGAAATCGTCCGCCGACGAGTCCTTTTGATCAATCGCCGCCACATCGGGATGGCAAACTCTAGCTAATCTCCGGTAAGCTGCCTTGATCTCCTGGAAAGTAGCGCCCATCGGAATATCTAGAATTTCGTAAAACGACGCCGGAGAAGCAGGGATCAGGTTACGAGGCAGCGTCGAATACCTTGAAGTAGTGGATTCAGTTTCGACAGAAGCGCAGGTCGCAGCGGCAGTTGTAAAATAACCGGACTGGCGGAATGTGAGGGAAGACGGTGAAAGAGCAGAGTTGTCGCCGGAGGAAAATATGTTCACCGGCGGCGGTGGGGTTTGAAGAAACGAACGAGTGGAAGAGGAAATCATGGGTGTGAGTTTTTGTCAAGTGTAATGAGTCAGAGGAAAGAAGACATAAAGTGGTTATATAGAAGAATGGGATGAAGTTTAACTGTGGGCTATAAGTTAAAAACAGTGAGATAGGTTAAAAGTGAAATTTAAAGAGTAGGGGGGACCAAAAAAGAGTTGGAGGCCAATTTATAATTATGAGAAATTGGATCGTTTAGAAGTTTATGCAAGGGAGGCTTATCCGTTATATTTGGATGAGTCAGCACTCCGCTTATCCTATTCTTCAATGACTGAGCTCTGAGTTAGATGTCGGTATTTATTGCGTCCATTATTCTTTCCTTCGCAATGCACCATAGAGTCATAGACAATACAAATATCACCAATGTGAAAACATAAATACAGTATGTACACTCAAATTTTGTTTTTAATATTTTTAAATATTATAACGAAGTATTGTTATAAAGAATATATATTATAACATAATATAAAAATTAATTTTTATAGAGATTTTTAAATATACTCGTGAGCAGTGGCGGAGGCAGGATCTCTATGAAAGGGTTCAAATTAAAAAAAATTTGTAGCTAGTGAGAATTGAACATATGACCTTACGAAGGTTTTGAACCCACCTCTCCGCCTCCCTAAATCCGCCTCTGCTCGTGAGTTTGCATGAAAATCTAGCTTGAGCCCTGCATATATACTCTAACTAAGGATAAACTAGTAAATAAATACAAGTTCAGGATTTATATTGTACGGTATTCGCATATGACTGTGTTAATTGACGAGCAAAAATTACCAAAATAATAAAAATAAATTGACGACAAACAAAAGTTCAATTCAAATGGAAGCAATCTAGAGGGTACAAAGTACAAACTTATGATAAGTAAGATAACGAAAGCAATCACTATATATGCAGAAGATACTAGTTACTTTGGGTGAGGGTTTAGGCTTCATTAACTTTACAGTTCATTTCATGAAGTTCGGTATTGACATAATTTTTCTTAGTTTAAATGGTTATAGACATAAGTGTGAGATTTATAGTTTTTCTATGTTATGTGAACCTCCTCTCTTTGTTTTAAAGGATAAATTATTAATGAAACAGGTAAAATTTTGTGAGATCAAAAAATAATTTTGCTTTTTTAATTATACAACAAATTAATCAAGTATAATGACTACATAACCATACATATATAACTTGACCGTGTTAACAATATGCAAGTACTACTTATGCACACATATGTGCTTACGCTATGAAGCCTTACTGTTGTTTCGTCACATTTTGGAAATACTTTTTGGAGTAACGCTTTAAATATAATATTTAAAAATAATTGTTTTCTAAAGTTAAATTTGGCTGTTTAAATCAAAAGATAGCTCTAATAGACTAAAGATTGTTTTCAAGTTTTGATTTGATATTTCAAAAGCGTATTTCTTTTATTTGCAAAACAGGCTCTAATGCTAATGCTAATGCTAATCGTGAGTGTCGTTATCAAAATATCAAACAAGAAAGAAGAAAGATAGGAATGGTTGTAAACCGTTGAAAACAGAACCTGGGCCATGCCCGCTTTCGATCGAATGAAAGCTGACCACAAGTCATTTATGAACATATATCAATTAGCATTTATGTGATGATCCGATAAAACATCTCATGTTTTAGAATTTAATTTTGTCTTTCAAAACCTCAAATACCTTATTTTAATCTTTCTCGATTTGCATGCGCAGTCCGAGTATTCTTCCGAATGACTTATATGTTAAAAACTAATAAAAATAAGAATTTTTGCCATAAAAATTCATTTGAGTTGACTTCGGTCAACGTTTTGAGCAAACGGATTCGGATCCGTATTTTGACGGTCCAGGTGATCCGTATCGTAATTTGGGACCTGGGCGTATGCCCGAAATCGAATTCGGAGGTCCCTAACTCGAGTTATTGATTTTTGTTAAAAATTGCATTCAAAGTTTAATGATTTTTTAAGAATCGGCTGATGTTTGGTCTTGTTGATACCGGGTTCGTATTTTATTTTCGGAGCCCGGTACAAGTCCACTATTATATTTATGACTTGTCTGCCAAATTTGGTGAGAAATGGATTCGGTTTGGCGTGATTCGGACATTCAGTTGTTAAAACAAAAGTTTTAAAGTTTTCATGAAATTTTTCTTTGATTTGGTGTCTGATTCGTACTTCTAGGCATTATTTGATGTTGTGATCGCGCGAGCGAGTTCGTATGAGATTTTTGGACTTGTGCGCATAATTGGTTTGGTTCCCCGTGTGCTCGGGTGAATTTCGGATAGGCTACAGATGGTTTTGGACTTAGAAATATGTTTTTTTGTACTTCAACTGTCAATCTGGTGCGTTGTGCTTCGCGATCACGAAGCCACTCTCGCGATCGCAAAGGGGATCTGGGTTGGGGGAGGATTTTATACTACGCAGACGCGAGACTATGGTCGCGAACGCGGAGCATTGAGGGGTTTGCTCTACGCGAATGCGACACGTCACACGCGAACGCGAAGCATTAGCTAGGTTGGGGACTTGAGGTTACACTATGCGAACGCGTATGTTAGGAGGGTTAAACCTTTGCGGACGCGTGTAACCTCTCGCGATCGCGTAAGCCATTGAGGCGTTGCTCTTCGCGAACGCGTCAAGATTCTCGCGAACGCGATGAATACCTAATGGCCAGTGCTAAAATAACATAAACCATTACAGGATTTTTCCAATTTTTCATAAATTCCCCATTAGCTCGGCCTAGGTGCGATGTTTGCAGAGAAAACTCAACACCAATTCATAGACTTTTACTCTTTAACTCATTTTCTTCCATTTCTAACATCACCTATTAATTCCTAGCCATTAATTCCCTGTCTTAATTGTTATATGCTCTAAATGTGTTTCCATGCTTAACTGCTACATGTTAGTCAATGTCTTCTCCTGTTTATGATGTTAGATCTTTTCATAGTTTCATGATCTCCTACTATTTGCTTAAGTTGGTTTATTTGCACCTTCTAGTTTTAAATTTCTGGACTTGTCTTGTTGTGTAGTATTACTTATAGAGATTCTCATGTTGTATAAGGTTTCCTATTTGGTTCAGTTTGGTATTTATTGATCGTAAAAGCTTTCCGTGATTTGAATTGTAAATTTTACTGTGCACTTTGAGTATTTGGTATTGATATGGTGGGATCGGGTTGCACGCCGCAACAAGTGAAATAAGGGTAGATTGATATGGTGTAATAAGGGTGAATCTGTACTATACGGTGGGATCGGGTTGCACGCCGCAACAGGTAGAATAAGGGTGAATTGTTTTGGTGGAATAAGGGTGAATTATGATACCGATATTATGATATGGTAGAATCGGGTTGCGCGCGCGCACGCGCACACATACACACAGATATATATATATATATATATATATATATATATATATGTTCATTATTGTTAATGTTGTTACGAGGAAATAAAGGAGGATTATGTAATGTACGGTGGGATCGGGTTGCGCGCCGCAACAACCTATGTGTTTCTTTTGAACCTTAAGGATTGTTAATTCTGAACGTCGCTGGCATATATTCCTGAAGTTGTAGCTATTATTTTCAGTTGACTACCTTATTTCGTTATGTCTTTTCCTTTTCTGTTTTTATTATATATTGCGTACATGTTATAGTGTGAGTGACCCGCATTAGCCTCGTCACTACTTCATCGAGGTTAGGCTCGGCACTTACAGAGTACATGGGGTCGGTTGTACTCATACTACACTCTGCACTTCTTGTGCAGGTTTTGGCATTGGTCCTAGATGATCGAGAGGCGTAGAAGATCAAACTTGTTCAATGGAGACTCAAGGTAGTTCTGTTGGTGTCCGCATACCTTGAAGTTCCCTACTATATTTTCCCTTATTTTTACTGTTTCATTTCGTTAAAAACAATTATATTTCTTTCAGACTCTGTTTGTAGTAAATCGTAGAAGCTCATGAATTGTGACTTCAGAACCGGATTGTAGTAAATATTATGAGCATTTCTAGTATTATGCACTCGGTTTTATTTTGTTAAGACTTAATTGACTTTATTTACTGAATTGAATAAAAATTGGCTTAATGATTCTCTAACGTTGGTTTGCCTAGCAAGTGAAATTTTAGGCGCCATCACGGTCCCTAAGGCGGGAATTCCGGGTCGTGAAGAGTTGGTATCGACGCACTAGGTTGTCTAGGTCTCACGATTCACGAGCAGGCTTAGTAGAGTCTGCAGAATCGGTACGGAGATGTCTATACTTATCTTCAAGAGGCTATGGAGTTTAGGAACAAATTCACATCTATTATTCTCTGTCGTGCGATTTTATTCTACCGTTGCTGATTAAACTCTTCTATTCTTGTCCTTCCGCATATGGAGAAAACACGTGCTACGTATCAGCTGGACAACAACTGGAGCCCCCAATGGATCTCCTACGAGGGGCAGAGGTCGAGGCCGTGCCAGGGGCAGAGCTCAGCTAGAGCTCGAGAAGCAACACCAACAGTGGAGCCCCAAGTGGAGTTTGATGAGGAGGTTCCAGCCCAAACTGTGCCAGTTGGACCAGCTCAGGTCCCGAAGGGGTTCATCGCCACCCCAGTGCTTCAGGATGCTTTGATTCGTATGGTGGGCCTTATGGAGAGTATGGCCCAGGAAGATACATTTCATATGGCACCAACCGTCTCTCACGCTGGGGGAGGAGCATAGACTCCCATTACTCACACTCCGGAGCAGATGACTCCCCAGTATCAGACTCCAGTAGCCTCCCCAGTTGGGATAGTTCGGCCAGTTGTTGCGGCACAGGCCGGTGATGGACCCGCCATATCGTTTGAGGGTTGATGGAGATTTGATAGGTTTACTAAGCTCTTTCCAGTTCACTTCAGTGGTGCATCTTAAGAGGACCCCCATAATTATCTTGACAGCTATCATGAGGTGCTACGGAACATGGGTATAGTGGAGACAATTGGGGTCGATTTTGCTGCATTTCAGATGACGAGTATCGTCGTCAACTCTTCCTAGACAAGTTCCTCCGTATCACATTGAGAGAAGAGTATCGTCGTCAGTTCGAACGTCTCAAGTAGGGAAGTATGACTGTTACTCAGTATGAGACCCGTTTTATGGATTTGGCCCGTCATGCTATTCTTCTGCTTCCTACCGAGAGAGAGAGAGAGAGAGAGCGAGAGAGAGAGAGAGAGAGAGAGAGAGAGAGAAGGTGAGGAGGTTTATTTAGGGACTTGCTCAGCCTATCAAGTTGCAGATGGATAAGGAGACTGAGAGTGAGATTTCTTTTCAGTCGGCTGCCAATGTTGCCAGACGAGTCGAGATGGTTCTTTCTCATGGGAGAGGTTAGGGGGGAAGAGATACCTCATCACTCCGGTGGGTATGGTGGTGCCTCATCTGGAGGCATGGGTACTTTTGGTAGAGGCCACCCCTAATGCCGTTTCATTCAGCACTTCGGGCATCCCACAGTTCTTCAGGGAGTCGTGGTCCTTATGTGCCTCATTCTGGGCAGCCAGCCTACAGTGCACCACCAGCACCTATCAGTGCACCTTCTATCTAGAGTTATTATTGTGGTTATCCGACTCATTCGGGTCAGTCTCAGTTTCCGCAGCCACATAACCAGGATGGATGTTTCGAGTGTGGTGGTTATAGTCATATCAGGAGGACCTGTCCGAGATTATTGGGCATCACGCCACAACATCAGGGTTCTCGTGTCATGGTCCCGGCACCAGTTGCTACACCGCCTGCTCAACTAGCCAAAGGTAGGGGTCATGCGGCCAAAGATAGAGGTCATACTATTAGAGGTGGAGGTCAGCCAACTATAGGTCGTCCCAGGGACGTGGTTTAGAGTGGTGGGGCCTAGCCCCGATGTTATGATTTCTAGGTCAGACCTGAGGTTGAGTCATGTGACACTTTTATCACAGGTATTGTTTCAGTTTGTAGTAGAGATGATTCAGTTCTATTTGATCCGGTTATACTTATTCGTACGTGTCATCCTATTTTGCTTCATATTTGGTTGTTCCGCGTGATTCTTTGAGTGCTCCTGTGTATGTGTCAACACCTGTGAGAGATGCTATTGTTGTAGATCGTATTTATCGTTCATGTGTGGTTACTATTGGGAGTCTTTAGACTAGTGTAGATCTTCTACTTCTTGATATGGTCGATTTTGATGTCATTTTGGGTATGGATTGGCTGTCACCTTATCATGCTATATTGGATTGTCACACCAAGACGGTGACCTTAGACTTGCTGAGTCTGCCTCGATTAGAATGGAGAGGGACTTCTAGCCATTCTACTAGCATGGTTATCTCTTTTATGAAGGCTCGACATATGGTCGAGAAAGGGTGACTAGCTTATTTGGATTATGTTTGTGATTCTAGTGCGGAGGTTCCTTCCATGGATTCAGTACTAGTTATCCGTGAGTTTCCAGAGATGTTTCCTGTAGACCTGTCGGGGATGCCACTCGATAGGGATATTTATCTGGCTCCGGGCACTCAGCCCATCTCTATTCTGCCATACTGTATGGCCCCACCATAGTTGAAAGAATTGAAGGAGCAATTGCAAGATTTGCTTGATAAGGGCTTCATTAGACCTAGTGTATCACCTTGCGGAGCACCTTTGTTGTTCGTGAATAAGAAGGATGGATCGATGAGGATGTGCATAGAGGATCGGTAGTTGAACAAAGTCACCATCAAGAACAAGTATCCATTGCCGAGGATTGTTGACTTATTTGATCAAATTCAGGGTGCCAAGGTGTTTCCAAAGATTGGTTTGAGGTCTGTCTACCGTTGAGTTGAGGATTAGGGCATCCGATGTCCCTAAGAAAACTTTTCAGACTCGGTACGAGCATTATGAGTTTCTAATGATGTCCTTTGGGTTGACAAATGCCCCAACAACATTCATGGATTTGATGAACCGAGTGTTCAAGCCTTATTTGGACTCCTTTGTGATTATGTTTATTGATGATAACTTGATCTACTCCCACAATCGAGAGGAGCATGAGTAGCATCTTAGGATTGTACTTCAGACTCTGAGAGCCAACCAATTGTATGCTAAATTTTCAAAGTGCGAGTTTTGGTTGGATTCAGTCGCTTTATTGGGGCACGTTGTATCAGCAGAGAGAATTCAGGCAGATCCTAAGAATATTGAGGCAGTTCAGAACTGGCTAAGACCAACTTCGACCACGGAGATAAAGCGTTTCTTGGGTTTGGCAGGTTATTAACGTCGATTGTTGGAGGGGTTTTCATCTTTAGCAGCCCCGTTGACCAGGTTGACCCAGAAGGGTGCACCATTCAGATGGTCAGACGAGTGTGAGGCGAGCTTTCAGAAGCTTAAGACTACTTTGATTACGGCGCTGGTGTTGGTGTTGCCCACAGGTTCAGGATCTTATACGGTATATTGTGATGCATCCCATGTAGGACTCAGTGCAGTATTGATGCAGGATGTCAGGGTGATTGCATATGCGTCGCAACATTTGAAGGTTCATGAGAAGAATTACCCCGTCCATGACTTAGAGTTGGCAGGCATTATTCATGCGCTGAAGATTCGGAGGCACTATCTTTACGGTGTGTCATGTGAGGTTTTCACGGATCATCGGAGCCTTTAGTATTTGTTCAAGCAAAAGGACCTCAATTTGAGGCAGGGGAGGTGGTTGGAGCTATTGAAAGACTATTCTATCACCATCTTGTATCATCCTGGGAAGGCTAATGTGGTGGTCGATTCCTTGAGTAGAAAGGAAGCAAGTATGGGCAATCTTGCGTTCATTCCAGGAGACCGCTTGCATCGGATGTTCAGACTTTGGCCAATCAGTTTGTGAGGTTGGATATTTCTGAGCGCCTCTGATATTAAAAGGACCGAATTCGAAAAAGTATATCCAAAAGCCTTTCCCTCCGAGTGTTGCACCGACGCCGGTACCAAAGAAGTTTCGTATGCACGACATTCCAAAGTATAACGGAACCACGGATCCAAATGAGCATGTGACCTCCTATACCTGTGCCATTAAGGGAATGACTTGGAAGATGACGAAATCGAGATCGGTATTGCTGAAGAAGTTCGGAGAAATTCTGTCAAAAGCAACAATGATATGGTATCACAACTTACCCCCATATTCTATTGATTCACTTGCTATGCCTGAAGATTCTTTTGTGAAGGCACATGTCGGGGCCATCAAGGACGAGACCAGAAAATCGGACCTTTTCAAGGTTAAGAAAAAAGACAACGAGATGTTCAAGGATTTCGTATCAAGGTTTCAAATATGACGGATGTTCCTGCCTTCGATCGCGGATGATTGGGCCGTTCAGGCATTCACTCAAGGAAATAACCCACGAAGCTCGTTGGCTTCGCAGTAGTTAAAATAAATTTGGTAGAGTACCCGGCGGTAACTTGGGTCGACGTCCACGACAGGCACCAGTCAAAAATCAGAGTCGAAGATGGCCAACTCACAGCCCCTTCTGAGTTCGTTTATCCTATCAGAATCGAAGACATGCCTAAGAGAGTCGTCAATCATGAATCAAGGCTGGTCCAAGATTCGAACCAACCATATAGTCCAAATCGAAGGGGAAACGGGTCCGGGCTCAACTCTACAAGGAATGAAAAGAGAAGTGACCGAGGGCCCAATAGTCGAGGTCCGATGAGTAAAAAAATTTTCGACAGGCCACTCGGGGCTAGGGAGGCACCGAGATTGTCAGAATATAACTTCAATGTTTATGTTGCAAGTATCGTATCAGCCATCTAGCACTTCATGGATATCAAGTGGCCTCAACCAATGCAGTACTAACCTACCTAGAGAGATCCTAACGTGATGTGTAAATATCATGTCACTCATGGCCACATGACCGAGGATTGTCGGCAATTAAGAGAAGAAGTCGCCCAGTTGTTTAATAACGGGCACCTACGAGAATTTCTGAGTGATCAAGCCAAGAACCACTTCAGAAATAGGGACCCCAGCAAACATACCAAACAAGAGGAACCTCAACACATCATAAACATGATCATTGGAGGGGTCAATGATAAAAATGCACTACAGTATCTATCACAAGGGGAAAACGCACCCGATATTAGCTGGAGGGAACCATTTTGTTCAACGACGAGGATGCTTAGGGCATCGTGCAAATTGAGAATGATACGCCGGCAACGTCTGTACTTATTAATAAATCCTGAGTTAAACGGGTGTTGATTGATCCAGGTAGCTCAGCCAACATCATCAGACCGAGGGTCGAAGAGCAGTTGGATTTACAAGATCATATCGTGCCAGCAATCCTGGTGTTGAACGGATTTAACATGGAATATGAAACCACTAAAGAGGAGATGGAAGGAAATCCTGCCCGAAGTCTTGTGGGCATACCGTGCGACCTCGAAGTTCAATATCGGGGCCACCCCGTTTTCATTGGTCTACGGTGCTGAAACCTTAATACCAGTCAAAGTGGGAGATCTCAGCCTCAGGTTCCAATATCTGACCGAAGACTCAAATGGCGAGGCCGTGATCACGATCCTAGAACTATTGGATGAAATGCGTGAGGCCTCTCTAGTCTGGTTGGGTGCCCAAAAATTGTGGATAGAAAGATATTGCCAGCAAAGAGTCTGTTACAGCCCATGTTTTCGTACGTGAAAGTACGTCATAAGTAAATTGATAGAAGCTCGAAAATGAGATAGTACATCCCGTATTTTCGTATGTTAAAATTTCGTCGTAAGCTAATCGACGTAAGTTAGAGAATGGGATTATTTTGAGATTATAAGCATTATGCTATTTCAAACAAGTGATGATTAAATTCGTGAAGGTGATAGGGTAAGAAAATCGAAAAATGAATTTTTATCAAAGATTAACATGTTGGGATAAAATACGGCCCGAGCTAAAATACCCGGTATTTATGGACTAGTGTCATACAAGGTACCACATGACCATGATAGTAAGGTGTATAAGGTGTGTTAAAAATGAGTAGTATTTTTAGTAATTTGAGATAATTTTTAATTATATGGGTAATTGGTTAATTATTGATTTAATGAGAGATTAACAATGTAATTAAGGATTTGTGGATAATTAGTAGGTGGGGGACAGAGCCCCTCACGTGAAAGCCACATAAGAGCCATTAAGCGACTCTTAAATCACTTGGCAAGGTGGCAACATGTAATGAGATGAGCACCTCATTCCATTTGATTAAAGAATCTTATCAAATCAAAAGACTTCTCAATTCAAGATTTTGACTTATTCACAAAGATATGGAATTCACTGAAGCCATAAAAGTCTTTCAACGTTATTGCTCCAGCAAGTATCATACATGGTTAAGATCGATTTCACAAAGAAATTATATGAAATTTGCTACAAGAACTCATATAAGACTACTAGTAACGTGAGATTTTCATATCATCTTACACAAGATTTTCATATCATCTTCAACGAGATTTTCATAGCAATTCAACAAGATTTCATAGCCTCTTAAGCAACGTGAGATTTTGCAATTATAAGAAATTACGGTGCAATCTTTCTCAGGAATATCATACGAATTTTTCTCTATTTTAATCCGCTGTTACGTGTTGTTGCAATCAACGGGTGTTAAAGGGATTTTCAAGAGAATTGGTTCAGGTATGATAAGGCTATCCCTTCTTTTCTTTTTGGCATGATCTAGACGGAACGAGCAAATTCACAACTTCCATAAATGACTCTATTCATAAAAATACTAGGGGTGTTTATATTCTTGATTCCCCATGTGAATTATTACTATAACTTCTGTTCATGGGTCTCAGAAAAATACGTATTTGATAAAGTTTATCAGACATGCATATTATTTTTATGACATTCCGAGAAATATTATTAATGTATTTCTTATGCATTTCATACATTTATACATGTACCTTGACCCATGACCTGATGGCATCATATATATATATATATATATATATATATATATATATATATATATATATATGTATATGTGATATGGGAAATATATATATATATATATATATATATATATGTATATGTATATGTGATATGGGAAAAGGTTACGGCGTTATATACGCACCACTACTTGATCAGCTGGTATACGTTGATGATTTGCCCATAGTGGCTGAAATGATATGATGGGATGTCCTCAGAGGCTTGATGATGTTATGAACGCATATACCTATGCATAGTATGACATTTATACGCATATGAATGACATTATAAAAATGAAATGATTCACAGATCTATGCGGACATACATGTCGAGTCTTTTACTCCATGTTTCTCTCATGTCTATTATTTACTGACTTTTATTCTTTACATACTCGGTATATTATTTGGAGTAACGTCCCTTTTGCCTGGGGATGTTGCGTTTCATGCTCGCAGGTCTCGATAGACAGGTCGAGAGTCCTCCAAGTAGGCGATCAGCTCAGTGGAAGATGTTGGTGCACTCTATTTTCTCCGGGGTTGCTTGTTTGGTCAGTATGATTTAGATGAGTATTGTTTGGTATGGCGGGGCTCTGTCCGACCTTTATGAAAATTATGTATCCTTAGAGGCTTGCTGACAGATGTCATGTACATAAAGGATTGTATGCCTTTGTCGGCCTAGTTCATTGTACGAGTGATTATTTTGGTCTTAGAGGCCCATATGTCTTATGTATAAGTTGGTATTACATGTTGTATTCTACCTATTTCACGGTAGCCTCTCCGCTCAATTATCTATGATAGTATGATACGAAAAGATACGTTTTGTTGGTACTCAGTTGAGTAAGGTATCGGGTGCCCGTCGCGGCCCATCGGTTTGGGTCGTGACAAAGACAACCTCCGACACTTCCAGATCGTGGACATGGTGTTGAGAAAAGTACCATTACACACCCGTAACCCGAGCGAGGGGAAGCAACGACCGAATTAGAAAGGACCGTATCGAGTTGTCGAAATTACCGACAAAGGCTCATACAAACTCGAAGCAGGAAACAATGTGCAACTGCTGAACAACTAGAACATGACACACTTAAAGTGATACTACAGCTAAGGTACGATCTCAAACAATGCTTAATCATGTTATGAATTGGACTAACACTTGCAGGCAACAACCAAGGATGGACGTGGCTATTAGGTCTGAAAGCACGAATTACACTCTTTTTCCCTTGAACCGGATTTGTACCAAAATGGGTTTTTCGGCAAGCATTTTAACGATGCAATATTAAAACATGCTAACTTTAATTCGAAAGCCGGTTTTAAACCGAATTCAATGGGCGTTCAACAGTATCTGAGCCCTCCCATGATCGACCTCGAATACTGGGGGCCATTACCCTCAAATTAAGGTTTTTAGCAAGGAAAAATTTAGCAAGGGAAAAAGAAAACCTTGTATGTTAGAAGCTAATGCTCGGGTGTTAGGATTCATTGTAAGGACCAAACGATCGTGTGAACCGTGCCCACATAATCTACTTTAGCCATGTTACAAGCTTTTACGTTCTTTTGATATTGTACTTTACACACATAAATGAAAGAAAGATCCGCCTTGTTATTACACATTTTCCTGCCTCTCAAATTTCAGATCCTAAGAGCCACGGACTACCCCTATTCAGGGACTATCGAGCCCAAGGGCTATCCCTATTGGAGACTGTCATCCGAAAAAAGTATGGACAACTCGGGCTACTAAATCCGGAAGGCACCAAACCTATTAGGCGGTGCCTAAATATAAAAGGCTACTGCTACCCTAAAAATGGCTTAGAGACGTCCGAAGCTAGTAATCAGAAAGTAAGGATTTTACAAGAACTCGAAACCTGCTAAAAGGTTACCCTTGGCAAAAGCATAGTCTAAAATCACTTAAGCATCTTGAAATAACTTCCGGTCACACCGAGTGTCGAAGCTCGAGCAAACAAAGTTGTATCGAAGTCAAGGCTTCGTTCAGACCTCCAAAAAATGAATGCCCTATAACTACATTTCTATGCTAAGACATTAGAAACATTACAAGAATAGAAATTATGAAAAGATGCTGGAAAAGTAAAGACACGAAATTGCGAGAAAAGGAGAAATTATATATATTCTAGAATATCTTTGCAAAGGCCCAATAAAAAAGGCCTCAAAATAAACAAAAAATGTACATAAGGAAGGACAAAAACTGAAAAAGATGCTAAGACATCTACGCTAGTCTTCACAACCAGAATCATCCGAGCCCTTGGATCCTTCAGATCCCTCGGCATCCTCTGGGTCGTAGAGCTTCTTCACCTCGGCCTCGCATATATTCACTTCCTCGATCTCGGGCGTGGATCTCTTTGAGGGTCTCCTTTCATGATAACCCCTTCATGTATTCAGCCTTTGTCTTTAGAAGGATCTCGTCGGCCTCCACATCGGCCTTGTATTGGGCCACCAATTCTTCGGATCAACAGAGGTTTATTCCAAATTGGACTTTAGTGCCTCATATTACCTATTAAGGGTATCCCGCTCTACGGTAACCGAGCTCAGCCGTGATCGAAGACTATCATTCAGCTGAGACCATTTGTCATCTTTGTATTCCTCCACCTGGAGTTGGTTCTCCATCGATGCGAGCTTCACCTTTGTAGACTTCTTCTTCGAGGTCAGTCCATCCATCTTGCCCCTCCACACTTCGGTCTGGGCCTTGACCTCGTCCATCTTTACCCGCAGCTGGTCGATCAAATCCATCTTCTGTTGAACATGTGGTCGGCATGATCCTGTCTCAATGTCGAGGCTTCCTTTTGAGTTTTTTCCATCTCGGCTTAGAGAATCAGGAGATCCTTAAGGGCCTCGTACTAATGCTCGCACACAAGCCTATACATGTCTATCTTACAGACCTGCTCTTTAGGCTCGAACTCGAGTTGGCTGGTTTCCAAGAGGTACCGGATGAAGCTCTCGTGGTGAAGCACTGAAGCTTGTAAAGCAAGGGAACTAAGTAAGAAACATCAATGGAAAACTTAACTGATTCATAAGGGGAGTTTGAAGGTATTAGAGCCTTACCCGGTTCAAATCCTGTTGTGCCTCGTTGAAGAGACTCGATGTGCCTACCTCATTCACATTTGTCTGGTCCTCCTCGGTCACAAGGCATCAGAGGTTGATGCTACGCCTACCAGAGCGGATAGGACCCGGGAATCCTCCAGGACTGTGAGAAAAACCGTCGTCTTACGTTCGGGGTCCGCACTTGGCGTTGGGAACAAATTCACCAATATTGAGCTTGTGCTCGACCCGCCGACTCCCAAAAGCACGTCCTTCTTCGGTATCTCCAAGTGGAGAGGGTCTTCTGCACCTTGTGCTCTTTCACTTGATTTTTCTTTTCCCGCTTAGGCCTCTTTGAGCATAGACATAGTGTAAGAGGGCGTCTCGATGATGTTAATCAAACCAGTCGCCTTCTTCCTTACAAGAGCGGTTTCCTGAGAGGTCGCAACCTCCATCTCCACTCCGGCCTCTCGAACCATAAGGGGGTCTACATCATGGCCCCTTTCCCTGATCGTCGTGTATTCCATGGCAGGGGTCAATCCGTGGGCGACAAAGATATCATATTCTTCGGACTCATCCCTGAGATGACAAAGGAAGTCAGGGTCCGGTACCCTAGACTTGGTATTCTTCTTAGGTTTGCAAGTCCGGGTGGCCTCCCTCTTTTTTATTTTCACCTCGGAGTCCGGGGAGCCCGAGAACTTTTTTTCATTCTTCTCCTTTGCGGCAGCCCCGGGCTGTCCCCTAATAGAGGTATCAACGGATAATGACGCTTCCTCATCCCCTTCTAGTGGCCTAAGTTTGTTGGTCTTAGCAAACCTGGGAAGGAAAAAGAATAGGCCAGCATGATGTAATTTTGGGGCACAATAATAACTATTCAGAAGAGAATCTTACCATAAGAACGGGCCATCCATCTGCGCTCGAAGTATGACATCTGCTTGGAGATGCCTTCGATCCACTCATTGAGTCGAGGACCGCATTGGGGACCCGGGCAACAACTGCACGACCACAAATACTGACGATGAGAAAGGAAATGAATGAAACTTGATACTTAAAAAAGGCTACACTTACGAGATGCATTCCACATATTGGAAAAATGGCAGAAATTCGAGTGGGAACAAATCTCAGTTTTCACCCGAACAAAGCGCCAATGTCATGCTCGAAAAAGAAGCCTTGCTTGCCCGGCGAGTGAGCTTGATTAGTCCCCCTCGAAAAATTCATCGACTATACAGATGAAGTAGGTGGTCGAGGGTGAACCAAAAAGATTCGGTGTTGTTCACAAAATAACGTCGAAGGATCACGATCCTCCAAAGAGACGGGTGGATTTTCCCAAGTCACACCTCGTATCTGTTGCAAAAGGCTAAAACTACTGGATCTACCAGGCCCAACGTGAAGGGGTAAGTGTAAAAACTTAAATACCCCTCCACATGAGTAGTAATATCGTCCTCGGGCCCGGGGACAACCACGTCTTTGCCGTCCTATTTACAGTCCTTTCGACTATGGGAAGGGTATCTTCAGTAATGGCGCATATGTATTTCCATGCTCCTTCACCCCCGATCCTGTTTGGATGAGGAATTCTCAACTTTGAAGTCGTCTGCGATTGAACAACCCCCGGGTATAAAGCTTTTAATAGGAGGCGCGGGGACCGTCGGGAGCAGCTGCCTCGGAGGCAGTGACCTCGGGAGCAACCGCCTCGGAAGCAGCCACCTCGACATCTGTGGCCGGGTGAGAAATAAAAAGGCAGCCTGCTGAGGAACCGATTTGGAAGTTTTAGCCATTACAATCTAGGAAATGCATGAAGATTTGAAAAATGTGTATGGAGATTTGAAGGTTAGAAATGAAGAAATGAAGTTCTGGGTTAAAAAGCCTAGAAAATATATGAAGGTTTGGAGGTTGAAGATGGAGATGTGAAGATTCTAGAAGCGAGGTATGAAGATTTGAGAAAGTTGAAAGCCTTTGTAAAGTTCGAAGGTTAGAGCTAGGATCAGAAAGAGTGAAGGGGCGCGAAGCTTTTATAGGGGGAAATATGCGATGAGGCAACCAGTCGGCGATCGACACGTATCAAAAGTCAGAACGATGCGATTGATAGGACGCTTTCGTTTATCCGTCATCTCGGTTGTAACGTGCGAAGGAAGGAACCAGGGTTCATCTATCGTTTCCCATCATTTCGGCAAAACTACTCTCTTGGAAATGAAGGGATTATCTGTATATGGGTAAAATCGGGGCTAATGAGCACTCAAATTTTCTGGTGGTTCAAACGAAGCAAGGACATGACTACATGAGATCGGAATTGAAGTTGGGAACTTCTCGTACTTATGCCCGAATGGAGTGCTCGTCACCTGGTCTGATAAGACAACACTTCCCCGAACCCGGAACAAGCTCTGAGACCTCGAAAAACACAGCAACGGTTGCACAGGACTAACTGAGGGCCGTGATATCCGCACCCCACCGGATATCACGATGCAGATCTCACCCAACGTCGGTAGTGGATCAGTAATTGATGAGAAAGGAGGATTTTTTACCTTTTTTAGAATTGTACTAGGGATGGAACTCTCCTACTATATAAATGAGAAGTTTTTCTTTAATATGACACATGGTGACACGCATACCAAGGCAATACAAAATTATTTATATGGTTTCTAGCTACCTGCAAAGTCTTGACCTTATTTTTGCTCTTTGTTCTTGATTGGCTTCGAGCCAAGGACCCAATCGAGGGCAGAAATTGTTGCCCAGTCCAATTTCAAGCTAGGCCATAACGTTACGACTGGTTTGATTATTCATTGTGTCTTTAACTCTTTTATTTAATATTGTTGATTATTTGTGTTTAATCAATCCACATCTATTTAAAATCGCGTATTAATTTAATTGTTATTCATTCTAAGGGTAAACAAATTCATCACCGAAGTTGTTTAATTTTTATCTCTCAAATAATCAAGTCATGCCCCAAACGGAACGCCACTTAAAATTTAGTTTTAAGGATATATAAGAGCGACCCATATGCCCATATCCCTATCAGTTTAATATTCAAAACCATAATAGACATTGGATAACTCTTATTGTTGTCTAGTGTCTGCTGATTCACAAGATCAACAAGAGTCCTTGAACGATATTATACTAGTAAATATCTTTGAACAAATCAAACAAATAAAGAAACCACAAATGAAACAATGAATTATTTATGCATGTTATGTCCCCATATGTTTCCACAAACATGTCAAATCAGCTTATGGAAAAATCGTTCTGGAATACATATGGACTACACACAAGCACCAAAAAAGAAACAAACTAAGAGGAATAAAAAAGTTTTACTGTGTGCTGCAATTGTTATAGAAAACCGATGATACAACTTCCAATGAAAATAGACCTTTTTTTAAATTAAATGACTTCTTGCAAGTAGCCAAATCAACTTGGAGAGTTACTTTAACAGCATAAATAAATAATGATAATTTTGAAGCAAAGCTCAAAGCCAATATTCTATGCTTTACTTTACGAGCTCCCAAGAGTCGCATGACATATAAGACCTTATACACAAGTTTCGTCTTTCTTTAATTACTGAGAGTGAAGCCATTCACTCATTGTTTTCTTCCAGACTCTCTAGCCAGACAAACTAAACTTGCATTTTGCCAAATTTGGCCCCACTCATTGCAATATATATATATATATATATATATATATATATATGTCCCGCATATGTTGGATGGGAGGCCATTTGTTCCTTAATAGGCAATACTCACCTCTTGAGCTAACTTTGGGATTAGCAATCTTGATCAACTCTTGAACTAACTGAGCTAGCTAGCTTTAAAGTTCATTTTTTACTATCACACAATGTTAAGAATATTTTGGACCGATTTAGTTCAACAACTGCATATCTCTATCGTTTTAATAATATTCGAAACCCATTGGGGACGACTCTTATTGGTTGATGTCTAGTGCATGTCCGCTGATTCATGAGATAAACCAATGAGAAATTTTCCGTCAATGAAGTAGTAAAAAGCTGTTTGAACAAATCAAAAAGAGACAGAAACAACAAACTATTAAAAAAAAAGAGGGGGGGGGGGGGGGGGGG
>ML242841.1:198844-212265 GCA_005239495.1 Nicotiana undulata
AAAGAGGGGGGGGGGGGGCGGGGGGCACGGCCATGTCACCATTTGTTTCCGGAAACCTGTCAAATCAGCTCAAGGAAAAATGGTTCTGGAATCCATGGACATACATACAAATGTTAATACTACTAAATAACAAAAGAAAGCTAGAAAGGAAAAGTCATACAATGTGCAACAATTATTGGCAAATTGGTGATGCAACTTACAGTGAAAATAGACCATTTTTCTAGTATTTAAAGGACTTATTGCCCATTATGCATCGACTTGGGTGAGATACGGTTAAAGCCTAAAAAATAATTCATCCAAAACCAAATAGGTCAAAAACAGTTCCAATATGCTTTACGAGCTCCCAAGAGTCATTTAACAAAGTAATTGATCATTACTAAAGGTTGTGTCGAAATAGATATGATATCTGTATTTTTAATTAACAATCTCGAGTTCACGTTTTGAATATTGGAAAAATTCTAATAGAGAGTATTTTCAAGCTTTAAATGACGTTATGCAACGCGAAAAGAAGATAAAGACCTTAATCAGACCCGATTAACTTCGTCCTTTTTTTTATATAGAGAGTGAGGGCGTCACTATCCACTCATATTTTTTCTTCTAGACCACCCAGCCTGACATTTTAGACTTGCATTTGTTTAATTTGGCCCCACGCAATTGTAATATTGATCTGTTACGTTTATTTTATAAGGTCGACCAATAATTCTGAAATAATATATGTAGCTTAAGAATATGGTAAAAAGTGGAGACAGGTGCGTCTTTGCTTTAAACCCTATTCCCTCACCTGCTCATAACAAAGTATCCCCTTTGAAAATCAATATTTTTCGGCTCGAAGAAGCGTTCAGAATAATACTTTACTGAAAAGTATCACGTAAGTAGTTACCATTATTGCTCTATGATAAGAAAATGTCTTTTTTACCGAGATATGTGTAGGCATTGGGACTATTTTTGAACTGGCTGTCCATCAATATGTCGTATTCTTTAGATATACAATATCGCAGAGAGCACTGGACGTAATGGCCCATTAGCTCAGTTGGTTAGAGCGTCGTGCTAATAACGCGAAGGTCGCAGGTTCGAGACCTGCATGGGCCAAATAGTTTAGTTGATTTTTTTGTCCATTTGCTAGAGATTCGGTTGTCATATCCACCACAAATAGTTTAGTTGATTTTTTCCTTCGTATATCATATATGAAACTTTATTACCAAATATGTGCATAGTATGTAAATTACCCGTCTAGTCCACATTTTTCCTACAATTTATATACCATTCGTTAATTAGTATTTAATAGGGCAGATTCTTCCCATAATAGCGCATTTAGCGACATTAAATTCAAGTTTGAAACGGAAAAGGCTTATCTCATCTGCGAAATTTTCTCTTAAACTACAATTCAAATAATATAAAAAAAAATTACGAACAGCTTCAACAAACTGAAATCAAATTGTAGAATTCAAATCTTGGAGATTTTTCGTCACACCAGAAATCAAATTGGCGACCATATATTCAACAAAATCAACTCAAACCGTAGATATTCTGTTCTTCATCTTCTTTTTTTCTCAATCTAGAAATCCAAAAAAACAAATTTTTTTAGAACAATACATTAGCAACAACACGCAATCATGTCCAAAATCCCAATTATGCTACAATTGAATGGGAATTGGGATAACTATGGAAGATTTAGAGATTTTCAAGTTGATGGCAATGTGGTATGCAAGCTACAGTATGTTGATTTCTACAATTGCAGAGCAATTATTGATTGATACTTCGGAGAAAATTGTAGAAATCAAATACATTGTGAACGACAATTGTCCTCCAATGGAGATTAGGAATGATATGGGGGTTCGTGTGTATATGGAGACCAAAAAGGAGAATAAAAACTTAGTTTCATATCCGTTATGTATAAGTGTACGAGATTTCAATATGAAATTGGCTATCACCAACGATAACACAAGTGCAGGTTTGTTAAGTTTAAAATTGCATAGAATTACGGTTTAACTGTATTATCTACAAAATTACTACATTTGTCTATAATTAAACTACAAACTAGTTTAAGGAAGTATATAGCAATATTGTTTTCAAGATTATCTACAAACTTACTACATTTATACTACAAAATAAACTACAATCTATGTTTAGAACAAAAGCTATTCAAATAAATTACAAATTAGTTTAATTATGTATGAAGCAGTATTGTTTTCACAGGTATCTACAAATTGCTACAATTATACTACAATTTAACTACAATGTATGTGGGGAAAAATGACGACTTCAAAATTTTCACTATATCTACAAATTATCTACAATGATTCTACAAAATTATAATGACACTATTTATCTTTATTTTCATGCAGGTTCGTCTGGATCACTAAAGTTACTTGATATGCCATCCTCTCCCGCTATAGAAAAATATCAAAGTGAAATAATAACAGAAGGTACGCAAAGTGCTATTGAAGAAGGACAAGTGTATCAAGACAAGCAAACTGTAGCTGCTGCAATGAAGCACTATTCTGTGATGCACAAGCTCCAGTTCAGAGTTAAAAGATCTAGCCATATAAGGTATTGAGATATTTGTGGTGAAAAGATCATTAAAAGCAATGTTGTACTCGAGATATGTGGTTTTTACACATTGTAGATGAATTGTAGTGAAATTGTAGATTGTGTTACTTTATGTTAAAACAGTCTTTTCTTGCATATACATTTATAGTCTGTATTAAATATTGTATTTTTTTTTGTAGCTACTGGCTTGTATGCGTTGGTGAAAACTGTAAATGGCACTTCAAGGCAACATCAATTAATGATTCCGCAATGTTCAAGATAAGGAGTTTCAACCGACAACACACATGCTCCTTAATGGACGATACATTCATACAACGCAAACGTACTGCAGCTGTAGTTGGTAGCATGATCATTCCAAAGTATTGTGATCCTAAGACTGTTTGCACACCAAAGGACATACAAACTGACATGTTATCCGAACACGGAGTGAACCTAAGCTACATGCAAGCATGGAGAGCAACGGAAAAGGCTTTACAGTTTTTGAGAGGGAAACCTGCCGACTCCTACAGCAAATTACCAAAATATTTTTATATTCTTGAGGAGACTTATCCTGGTTCAGTTGTTAAATTGAAAAAGACAACAGATGAATGCTTGTTATATGCATTTGTTGCTCTTTGTACATCAATAAGTGGTTGGCAACATTGTAGGCCAGTAGTAGTGGTTGATGGGATATTCTTAAAGTCAGTCTACAGGGGGATTATGCTGACAACAAGCACCATGGATGCAGCAGGTAAAAAGTGTAAAAATTTTGTAGTAATTTTGTAGGTAGTTTATAAAATGTAGATACATTGTAGAAATTTTGTAGTTATTTGGTAGGTAGTATATAAAATGTAGATAAATTGTCGATATTTTGTAAATTTATTGTAGTTGTTATGTATTTATATGTTTATATACATTTTCAAAGCTGCCAGTTAAATTTTTATGAAATAATAATGTAGGTACAATATTTCCCTTGGCATATGCTGTGGTTGACTCTGAAAAGGACGCATCTTGGAAGTGGTTCTTTGAGCAATTCAAGCAGGCATATGGTGAAGGACATTCAATATGTGTTTTTTCAGATAGGAATGAGAGTATCCTGAAGGCAACATCAATTGTCTATCCGGGCATGCCACACTACTCTTGCATGTGGCATATTTGGACAAATATAAGGTAAAAGTTAAAGAAGGGTCATCTACAATTATATGAATTGTACTTTTCTACAACGCGGTCATACACTCTGGATGAATTTAATGAAAGGATGTCTAAGATTGAAGAGATAGATCCGCGTGTTAAATCTTACCTATATGATATTGGCTATCATAGATGGTCAAGAGTACATGCAACGGTCAATAGAACTTGGACAATGACATCAAATATTGCAGAGTCGTTGAACGCTGTAACAAAAGATGCAAGAGAGCTGCCACTATTTGACCTTTTAGAGTATATGCGGACACTTCTAGAACGTTGGACCAACGAGAAGTTATTGAAGGCGAAGGGTACTTTCACATTCCTTGGGTCCAAATTCAACAAAGAATTGAAGAACAACAGAACATTATCTCAGAAGTTTAGGGTAAGATCTGTTTATTTGGTGCAGGAAAAAAAAAACGTAATATGCAGTGTTTCCAGATTGTAGACAAATATTAGATAGTTTGTAAATTGAAAATAAGTTGTAGAATTTTTGTAGATGATTTGTAGATAAGTTGCAGATGATCTAATTTTATGACTAAAATAATAGTTTTTCTGTTTGTTCTGCAATTGTAGGTGAGGGATTCAACAAATCATATACATACTGTGTTAGATGGTTGATCACGCTCAACTGTGTCTAGTAAAAGACTACGCGGGCGTTGCAAATATAATTTGGGGTATTATGCCCAGAGTCGATCTCACAGGGACTTAACGTATCAAGAGAATGTTTTAAAATACTAAATTCTTATTAGTCAACCTCCTCAAACTTTAAGAATAACAGTTGATGTTGTGATTACTACTACAGCTAATTAAATCTATAAAACTAAGAGTAATAACAAGCAGTTGTAAACAATTGGAATAAAAGTCTAAGGCAATGGTTTCCCCCGTTAGTTCTTTCCTAGTTGTATGTTCCTATAGCTTTGATTTGGTTGTCTCTATCAATCATTAATTCTCCAGTTATCGTAAATCTTTCTCAAGCATTTATGACAATTTACTAGACGCACTCTCTCGAGCTACACTAGCTATATTTACGTTACGGTTCACTTTAGATTGCACCCGAGGTATATTATCTCTAACCCAACCTCTAAACCCTCGGTTATGACTCTCGTCTATACTCCGGGAGTGGTGTTGTTCAACAACTACCTAAATATGCACTCTTTCTCAAGCAGATACATAATAAATAGGAACAGCTAGTTGAGGGCCCTTCAACAAACTACAATCAAAACGTAGTTGAAAAAATAAAGATTAATAACCAACTCAAAACTATATTAACATGCCAACAAGTTCATCTCCAACGGGTTCCACCAAAACCTTAGATTAAAGTATTTAGCTACTCATAATAATAACAAAAACTACAAAAGAATTCATAGTCATTGGTAAAAGAACAAAAGAGGAGAATAAATATTGATGCCCAATGTTCCTCCTTGCCTCTTGCCCTTGCTTTTGATGTTTTCCACTTAAAAACTGATTCTCTCCCTCTCTTGGGCGAATTCCTTAAGTTTATATAGGGTTTGGGGCTTAAAATCTCGTATTTTGCACTTTAGTCCCTGAAGTTTACGCATCCTGTCGCGGTCGCACCGTGGTTACGCCAGGACCGCGGCCAAACAGGCTCTCTGAATCTGCGCCTGCTTCCTACTGCGGTCGCGCCCGGACCGCGGTAGGCCTACTTCAGCTCAACTTTTGCCTATTATTTGGTGCCTTTTGTGAGTATTATTTGATTGGCTTCCTTTTTTCCCGTAATTGACTCCAAAAAATGTTCCAACGTCCTTTTCTTGTGATATTTCACCTGCAATGCATGAAAAGCACTAATCAGAGCATGTTATTATCTATATTTACATTAAAACGATACAAAATGTAGTTCCTTAGGGTCCTAATTATAGTCAAATTCACCTATTATCAACACCCCACACTTAAAGTTTTGCTCGTCCTACAGCAAATTAAACAACACTTTTAGGCCTAATCGTTTAATGCATTACCCTTTTTATGTCACACCTGCCATTATAAAAGAGCACCCTAAGCAGTGCAACGGCCACACCTCAAGTGAAGACTCTAATGCCAGCCACACTTGTGCTTACTGTAAGAACTCTAGATAGAAGTGAAGACTTGCCTTTTCCTCCTGAATTACATGCCCTCGCATCACACTTTTGAGAGAAGTCCCACACATATAAAATTAAAGACATCAATGAACTTTAGATGGAAAGAATTCACTCATTCTCAAGAAAGAACATTCACATGCCACACAGATACACCATAAGCTTGCCCGTAGTGTAATGCTCTACTAATCGAGTTGTCCAGTCTAAGATCAATAGGGCTTCATTTGATTGTAATGTAGGCTAAGGGACGGGTAGGGTATATTATGGTATAGTGACTAATCTCCCTAAGCACTTTTAATACATTAGCCTTACGTTTTGGCCCAATTTCCATGTTCTGCACACTTCCCTTTCCACACTTTCTTTCATAAGTCATCCCCCCATTTTTCTAGGTGCACTGGCTTTTTCTTATAATCAGTATTTAGGACCAATATTTTCATTGCCCTACCTTCATTATTCATTTTTTTTAAGAACCATTGCACCTTTCAGTTATTTCCCTGATCTTCCTTTGCTCACCACATTACCACCCCACACTTTGACTTTTATATACTCTTTAACAATTCAAGTGCTTATAGGAGGTACAAGGTTCGAAAAAATCAAGCTACTCAAACATATGGAGTAAGGCTGTTATAAGGTTAACAAGGAAACAAGCTATAGGCTCAAAGGGGTTAACTATGGTATACTGTTTACAGGTGGATACATAACTATGCAGGCTTCACAAAGAAATGCCTATATCATCTCTAAAACCAAACAACTTCTATTTCGCTTCGCACACACACAGAGCAAGTTCTAGGTATCACATGCAGACATAGAATACATGAACTACCTCACACACACTTGGCATGTAACTCATTCCGAATTGGTTTGTCAACACACTCAAGTGAGCATTCAAGTCAGACAAAGTGTGCAAAATTAAGGCATAAGATTAAGAGTTTACAAGTGAGCCTAGGCGTTGCACCCTCAAGTACTTTTTGATTGTTTGCAGGTATGTACATTGTGGGATGAATTCTTGCCCTTACCAATCTTTGCCCAAGAGAGTTCTAATAGTCCTAAAAATAAAATCTACCTAACCCGGTTCAATATAGACCCTTGGAAAAGAACCATGGTCAAAAGAAAAACCAAGACGAAGTTGGTACACTACCTCAAAAGAAAATAAAGAGAAATAAAAAAATCTTTTTGGTCGTTTTTTTTTCCCGACGTTGACTCTCAAGAAACCCGTCGACAAATGTCCATCGTCGAGCCAAGTCAGTGATGTCTAACGTAATTAAAACAAACTATTCACATGAACAAAACAAAAAATGAAAACACAATTGATTGCATATATACAACAACAATGAAGCAAATCTCCCACCCCACACAGAAAGATATGGCATGTCCCCATGAAATTGAATAAAGATAGTGAAAAGAGGGGGTAAGAAGACTTCCCTCGTGGTCACTCAGAGTCGGAGACGGAATTGGGGTCCATGTTGCATGCCCTCCCAATGGCGCGGAACCATGCCATCATCCTGCTCTTGCTCTTGGCCTTCCGTCTGGACATAGCATCAAGGTGACGTGCAGGCCATCTACTGAGGTGTGAAGATCCTCCACCTCTTTCTCCAACAAGGGCATCCGAGGTCTGCTAGACTGGGACCTGCTGAAAGCCGCCCTAGCGTGGGGTCTTTGAGAGGGGCCAACTCCATCGTAGGAACGCCGAGGGGGTGCCACGGGGGTTGCATCGTCATCATCAATATCAAGCTCGATGGGCGCGGTGACATCTCTGCCGACCGTGATCTTAGCAGCTCGAAAAGGTGCTCTGTGACCCAAAGAACCATCAAGAGGGTTAGTGGGGACATTGGCCAGCCGACACACGCGCGTCACAAGTGAGGGGAAGTAAAATCCTTTGGTCAACAGAGGTGACCGAAGGATCATTTCATCCCTAATAATTTTAGCCTCATCAAAGTCCCTCTTGTTGACAAAACACCAGACTAGCAATGACCGTAAGCTGTTCACATCCGAAGTGTTGCCAGTGTGCAAAAATCTGTTGCAGATTATGTTGAACCAACATTTAGCTTCCCAAGTGAAAGAACTGGAATGGAGTGTGATGTTCTCCTTAATCCAGATCGGCTGTCCCCCTACACATATTGTCTCAATGAGAGTGTCCCAATCGACCCCTGAGAAGTTATGGTAGTAATCAATGTCGCCCGTGAACTGTGGCAGCTGCAGGACATGACGAATCTTTGCTATGGAGGCCTCCACCACTTTGTCACGAACAATCACAGAGCGGCACATGTGTTCCAAGCAATTCACATAGAACTCCCGGACGACCATTATGTTGGCCGGTTCCGGCTCCTCAAACAAGAACTCCATTCCCCTTCGTCTAATCTCCTCGTACATATACGGGTTTTCAACCCGGAGTGCTGCCCGATCAACTGCTACCTCAGGGACACAACTCTTTGTAGCCTTCGCATTAAACCGGCTCTCCGCCTCCTCCGACAGGAAATGAGATTAGTCCCAAGTCGATGCTTCAGATGTGCTGGCCGTGTTTCGGCGCTTCCGGCGGGCCATAACGCCTGCAAGGAAGTCAGAACAATAATCAGTTACCACCCAGCAAAGTGTCAGTTGGATGGGTACTCAGACTTCCCCACCCGCTATCATCAAACACCCAACTTGGCCAAATATGTCTAGTACCAACAGTCAGTGGGGCACCCATGGCAAAATCGTACAATATGTGCCCCCACACTACTACATGGATGTCAATCTCCAACAAAATACCCCACACAAGCCCTCAAAACAGTGAGAACTACCAAGTAAGTCCACAAACTACCCACATGGGTCCCCAACACAGAGTAATGTCATATATACGGCAACATCCATGCTACATTAGCCACCCCAGCCCACACAAGAATATTTTCAAACATGGAAAACACCCACCATTCTTCACAAATCAACCCAAACTACCATATACACCCAAAAACTTGGTGGAGAACACCCAAGCACAACAAGAACCAAGATTTGGTATACAATAACTAACTACAAAGGAAAAATTGCGAATATATATATATATATATATAAGAGAACTTACTTGTAGGTTGACAATGGGGTCTTGGGGAGGAAGGAAAATAGAGGAGGGAGGAGGGAATCCGTGTGTGGTAAGGGGGGGGGGACAAAAAGGGGGGTTGTTGGGTTTAAATGGGGTGGGGAAAGAAAGAAGAAGAAGAAGAAGAAGAAGGGGTAGAGGTGTTGGGTTTGAATGGGGGAGGGGAAAGGAAGAAGAAGAAGAGGAAGAAGAAGGGGTAGAGGTGTTGTGGGGTAGAAAAACAAAATAAGGGTTTCAGTATTAAAAAGAAGAAAAGAAAAAAGAAAAAAGAAATAAATAAAAAATTTCGGTTCAGCACTTACCTGGGCCTGCCGCGGTCGCGGTACCAAACGGTGTTTTTTTTTTTTTTTTTTTTTTTTTTTTTAACCATATTCGTGCTATGCCCAGGCTTTTGGTTCAACACCCTCCCAAACTCTCCTGCATACACCACAACCTGTTAGACATTACAACTATCATGGGTTGCCTCCCAAAAAGCGCTTGATTTAACGTCGCGGCACGACGGGTACAACAATCAATGGGTTGCCTCCCAAAAAGCGCTTGATTTAACGTCGCGGCACGACGGGTACAACAATCAATGGGTTGCCTCCCACGAAGCACTTGATTTAATTTCGCGGCACGACGCAGAATGAGCGCATTTAAGAATCACTCAACCTCTGTGGTTCATCGAGCCGCACCACAGACAACTCCTTCGTTTCATCCATTCCCACGTACATTTTCAGTCTTTGACCATAAACCTTGAAGGTGTTGGTGCCATTTTCACTTATAATCTCCACAGCTCCAGATGGGAACACTTCTTTAACACAGTACGGCCCAGACCATCGGGACCTAATCTTACCAGGAAACAGTCTCAACCTTGAATTGTACAATAATACCTTGTCTCCTAGTTTGAAATGTCTGTCCACAATGTGCTTGTCATGTAGCCTTTTCATTTTTTCCTTGTATAGCCTCGTACTTTCAAAAGCGTGATATCTGAATTCTTCCAGCTCATGCAGCTGTGTCAGTCTATTTTCCCCAACAGCATCGGGGTCCATGTTCAATTGCTTTAAGGCCCACCAAGCTCGATGTTCAAGCTCCACAGGCAGATGGCAGGTGTGATGACCCAAAAGGTCATCCTAAGTAATTCCAGCTAAATCTGTGTTCCGAGGCCTCGAAAGCCTCCATTAATCTCACATCGATATGCGTGCGCAGCCCGGGCAATTTGTGTGCTCTTAGGGATGCGGTTCGGCACGGACGTGCCAAGCAGGTCATAGTCGATGCTGAGGGAGTGTGGAGATTGCAGGGTCGTATATGTGTTACTGATGTTGATGGCATTCGTGAGTTAATATTGCAAGAAGCCCATAGTTCCCGGTATTCCATTCATCCGGGCGCCACGAAAATGTACCAGGATTTGCGGCAGCATTATTGGTGGCGCAGAATGAAGAAGGATATCGTGGCTTATGTGTCTCGGTGCTTGAACTGTCAGCAGGTTAAATAGGAGCACCAGAGACCCGGTGGTTTGATGCAGCAGA
The DNA here is from genome assembly GCA_005239495.1 of Nicotiana undulata. NCBI lineage: Eukaryota > Viridiplantae > Streptophyta > Magnoliopsida > Solanales > Solanaceae > Nicotiana > Nicotiana undulata. Next base: position 209,233 of record ML242841.1, read on the forward strand.
TTCAGCTTCCTGAGTGGAAGTGGGAGCGTATCACAATGGATTTTGTAGTTGGACTCCCACGGACTTCGAGGATGGTTGATGCAGTATGGGTTGTGGTAGATAGGCTGACCAAATAAGCACATTTCATTCCGGTGGCGGTTTCATCTTCATCAGAGAAGTTGGCTAAGATCTATATTCGAGAGATTGTCAGATTGCACGGTGTGCCCTTATCTATCATATCAGACCGAGGTACTCAGTTTACCTCCCATTTCTGAAGAGTATTTCAGAGAGAGTTGGGCACTCACATAGAGTTGAGCACCGCATTTCATCCTCAGACGGACGGACAATCCGAGCGCACCATTCAGATTTTGGAGGATATGCTGCGGGCATGTGTTATTGATTTTGGGTGTTCATGGGACCAGTTCTTGCCGTTAGCAGAGTTTGCCTACAACAACAACTATCCGTCGAGCATTCAGATGGCTCCGTATGAGGCGTTGTATGGTAGGCGATGTCGGTCTCCAGTCGGATGGTTTGAGCCCGGAGAGGCTAGATTATTGGGTTCTGAGTTAGTCCAGGATGCCTTGGATAAGGTGAAGATTATTCAGGATAGGCTTCGTACAGCTCAGTCCAGGCAAAAGAGTTATGCAGATCGTAGGGTTCGAGAATTGGCTTTTATGGTAGGAGACCAGGTATTCCTTCGAGTGTCGCCTATGAAGGGCGTGATGAGATTCGGAAAGAGGGGCAAGTTGAGCCCTAGGTATATTGGTCCATTTGAGGTTTTAGATAAGGTAGGAGAGGTGGCCTACAGACTTGCCTTGCCACCGTATTTATCCGCAGTGCATCCCGTGTTTCATGTATCCATGCTCCGGAAGTATATTGCAGATCCATCTCATGTTCTTGATTTGCGGTGTCCAATTGGACAAGGATCTGACTTATGATGAGGAGCCAGTAGCCATATTAGATAGGCAGGTTCGCCAGTTGAGGTCGAAGAGTTATCCTTCGGTCCGTGTTCAGTGGAGGGGTCAGCCTGCCGAGGAAGCTACTTGGGAGTCCGAGTCCGACATGAGGAGTCGTTACCCCCATCTTTTCTCAAACTCAGGTACTTTACTATATCCGTTCGAGGACGAACGTTTATTTTAGAGGTGGAGATTGTGATGACCCAAAAGGTCATCCTAAGTAATTCCAGCTAAATCTGTGTTCCGAGGCCTCGAAAGCCTCCGTTAATCTCACCTCGATATGCGTGCACAGCCCGGGCAGGTAGCCGGGAGACTTCCATGTGAATAAAGTTGACTTTGGTCAACATTTTTGGTAAACGGATTTGGACCCGTGACGTGACGGTCCCGGAGGGTCCGTAGGAAAATATGGGACTTGGGCGTATGCCCGGAATCGAATTCTGAGGTCCCAAGCCCGAGAAATGAATTTTTAAAGAAAATTGTTTTCTGAAAATAATAAAGGCTTTTGAAAATGAATAATTATGTGAAAACCGTGTTACCGGGCCCGTATTGTGGTTCCGGAGCCCGGAACAGGTTTGTTATATGCTATTTGTCCTAACTGTGGAATTTGGTGTTAAACGGGCTTGATTTGGCTGGTTTCGGATCCAAATGAGGAAAAGTGGAGTTAATGAACTTGTGGAGTTTCTAAATAATTTGAAATTTGGCTTAAGAGGTTATTTTACGTTCCCGAGGCCCGAATGAAATTCCGAGACCGGGAATAGTTCCGTTGTGTCATTTATAACTTATCTGCAAAATGTCATTCCGAGTGGTTTAGGCCGGTTTGGTGCGTTGAAGTGAATTCTAGAATTTCAAAGTTCTTAAGTATGATTAATTTGGTTTTGGGGTTTTGATTTCGAGTTCCGTTGTTGTTTTTCATGTTCCGGAAGCTCGAGCAAGTCTGTTTAATGATTTGGGACTTGTTGGTATTTTGGACGGGGGCTCGGGTGGGCCAGGTGCCTCCCAGACCCCGCACGAGGCCAAAACCCAGCAAAAATCAATGCTGGTGCACAACAGTCGGTGTGCCCGCAGGTACGGTTGTCGGGCCGCAGGTGCGGGACCACACCCGCGGTCCAGGCCATCGCAGGTGTGACTTTTCCGCAGGGGCGACCAAAATTCCGCAGGAGCGGGACCGCTGGTGCGGCTCCCAACCCCGCTGGTGCGAGCCCAGGGTCCCAGGCCTTTTTCCGCAAGGGCGATCGCTTTCTCGCAGGCGCGAGACCGTACCTGCGGTCCTAAGGTCGCAGGTGCGGAAACCCCTGTTGGCAGCCCTCTTAAAATGTCCAAAATTTTGGGTTTTCCTCATTCCTTCCATCTTCAACCACCATTAGAGAACAACCAAGCTTGGGCAACACCTTCCACGACCACCCACTGTAAGAGGTAAGTAAAACCCCATAAAACTTCTAATTTTAACAATAATTCCTAGCTTAATTCGCTAATAAACCACCTAAAATCATTGAATTAGGTAGTAAACTTTAGGGTTCTTAGGAATTTCGTGATTTTCCATGTTAGGCCATAAATTCTTGAATAAATTACATAACTTCGATCCTTAGACTCCGGGTAATTGATTCCTTCATGAATTTTCGAAAATCTAAACGTGTGGGCCCGGGGTCGAATTTTAGTATTCTTGGAAGAATAGTAGGAAATGCATAACTTGGCTTAGAAATTGATTTATTGGGTACTTATTGATGTTAATAAATCCATTATGTCTAGATATCCCCGATTCAGAGTTGGATTCGAGAGGAAAAGCTGTGATTGAGACTTGACTTGCATTGTCTTGGAGCCAAGGTAAGTGTTTGGCTTAACCTCAGCTTGAGGGATTAGGTATAGAGTCTTACTTTTTATGTGAAACTCATGTCCAACGTATAGGCGTGGTGACGAGTGCCTATGAGTTGCGGTCAAGCATGCACGTGAGTCAATTGTGATGAAATTTTCTATGTTCTTAATATTCCCCGCACTATGAGTAAATTGTGAATTAAAAGTGATACTTGATGCTGTTTCGTGACGTGGAGAGTTATTGAGTTATTTGCGCCAGTTGAGGCTTACACTGTTGAAATTGTATTAC